>JARHVA010001694.1:930000-1102500 GCA_037957365.1 Torreya grandis | reverse complement strand
ACTTTGGATTTCTACTACTACTAACTTTGGGGGGTGAAAAGGGAGAAGGATAACTAAAAGCAAACTAATCTAAGGGAGGTGATACACCAAATTGACTGATGAAATCCAACCATATGCATATTACACTTGAAATCAAAGGAAAACTAAACATACACTCTCCAATCTATGTCTTCTTGCATCAATGTTACATTATGGGGTTATGGATGAATGTGCAAATCTAGGAGGACTAGATAAGAGGCCTTGAATGGCACTAATGAAGAGACTAACTCACTTAAACTTTGGCATTTCCTAAAACACATCACATTCCCTAAAAGAATAAGCTTAAAATAGGTGAGAGAATGTGAAAACTTGTTAATGAATCCATAGTCTTCACTAAGCAAATTCAACATTTGAGTAAAGCACACTATGAACGGTCATAGAAGAGGTAACACTTAATCATTTTATTGATCAAAAGGTATACAAATGAGCAGGGATTTTCCATACTCAGGTGGAGCATCCTTAATGTTTCAAATGCTTAAAATCATCACCAATCCATTTAACTGAGGGTGAAATCATCAGGGGCCTGTAGATGTTATCTAACTATATATATGAACATTGAGCATGAAATGAAACAATAAGGTTATATGAATGGCCTCAAAACAATTTAAACCTATTGTAAAACCTTTTAAATACATATTTTTTATCAAGTAAGTATTGACACAAGCTCCATAACACTAGTCCAATGTGAAAATGTCTTGCATACACCTAGAAAAGAGCAGATGGGGGTCTTTAGAATGATTGGTTGGTGTGATGAATGGGTTACAACTATGAGAATCAAGTATACTTGGATGAAATATGAAAATAGGAGTCGATAATACTTTTAAAACATGTATATGAATCTAACACAACCCTTTGAATCCATTAACAAAGCACAAAACTCTTGAAAATGGTGAAAACTACCCATAACTCAGAAAATTGTATCTTCCTATAAACTAAGATGATTATCATATCAAAACCTCATAAAACATGAAACCAAGTATTGGGAGCATTGGATAAGTAATTCATAATTTTTGTAATAAATCTTAGTAGTTAGATTGTACAGACTTTTCCAAACAAGACCAAAAATTGAAGGGTGCACAGATTGATAGGTAGATTTGAACAGTCAACTTCAAATGGATGAATCATAAAACAAATTTTATCATTATTAAAAATATTTATATTAAAATTGAGGCCTCTAATTTTAAAACAACCTTCCAGAAGCATTCTACCTGAAACCCCTTGTGCTGATTGTACCAAGTACAAACCTGCAAGTCACTTTTGTGTGTCTAGAAAGGTTAAAAGAGAGAAAATTGGTTTTGAGAAATAAATGTCACTTATAGATTAAAAAAACATGGTATTGAGCTTGGGGAATCTAAAGAGCCACATTTCAACCTTTTCCAAGTGGTACACTTCCCAAGGAGGTTGTACAAGTGCCATTTTCTCCTTTTTTTGCCAAGAAAATTGTCTTTTATCTAAAAAACCTACCATATTTTCAGTATTTCTAGTTATATAAGACTTATAATTATAAATTTTGCATGACATCATGTTTTTATACTTGCACATTTCCCAGTAAACTAAATGCACCTTTTGACCCCTCAAATGACCCAAAAATGATATAAGGATATAAAAAATAATTGACCAAAGATAATATAATATTAGTTGGCATAAATTAACCTATAATTCACCTCATTAAATATATTATACCCTCTTATAGACCTAAAAATCTAAGTTTTTTACTAGGGGTGCCCCAATTTGACCTAAAAGTTAAGTTTGGTCAATAGTACTAATTTTGAGATCCTATTTGTTCCTTCAAAAACCATATAGTAACCTGTTTATTTTTCATTAGTGAGATCCATTATTCCTCTATCACTTTAGGTTGAGTATCCTCTCTTTTGATCATCAAGGCATTTTCCTTTTCTTTTGCTTGGTATTCCATCAATTATTTCCCTCTTTTATTTCTATTTACCAAATAGGAGGGAAAATATTTCAATAAAACATCACCCACATATAGGTTCGGTTTCCATTATACATTATGAGGAACAAAATAATTATGCAAATAAAAATCATATAATTGATTCTAAACTTAAGGATTATAACTACAATATATTTTAAAAAATGAAGTGGGATCTATTACCAAGCACGATAAATCACAGTATATCCCCATCAATTGAAATTTTAACCATTAATCCTAAAGAAAAAAAGAGTAAACCTGAGAAGGTGGCCTATAATTCAAAAAAAAATCAAATAATTTTTCCATATCCTCTACTTTTTATTTTAATCTCATGATTTGATCTTCACCTTCTTAGAATTTCTTTTTCAATTCCTTATTTTATTCCTTCAGGTGGTTATGATGTATAGACCACTAAAATTGTACATCTTGGAATTGTTCATCTCCTCTCAAATAAGTTTCAATAAAAATAAATGCTTGGTTAGGTTTATTTGTCTAGGTGGAAGTGAATGAAATAAAATTTTCAATAATTCCAAGAATGGCGGGATGTTATTCTACTATCATTTATGTTGTAGGTTGTGTTATATGATGTGCCACATATTTTAATACAATTTTTGTCATAGGCTATGCTACATGATCTTGAATATGTGTACTTTTTTATGTTGCTACTTGTGCTAATGCATCTAATCCATTTCCTTCTTTTAACACCCTAACCCTACCCTTAAGGATTTCAATCTCCCTAAGATCTTACTCTAGGGTTTGAAATTTTGCTTGATGTGGAATTTTGGGGTTTTTATAATCTATGTGATTAAATAGTTTATACATATCTTTATATTTGTACCTTTATTCCCTTACATCTTCCTCTAATAACTCTAAATAAGTGGCTTCACATTCCCATTTTACATAATCTGAGGATTCAAAACCATGTGAAGTTGAGTACTCTTTTTTACCATTATTGGTTATTGGAGCATTGTCCTTTTTATTCCTTCTCTCTTCCTTATTTTAATCCTCATTAGTGTGAATCATAGTTAGGATTTTGGAAATATATGTTATAAGTAGCTTATCTCTCAACTAGTGTGATCTTATTTAGTAAACCTACATGAGTTTACCTCTTTACCTTTTTGCAGGTTTAGAAGTTGAGGGAAATTCCTCTTTCCTTTGTTTAGTTTCCCTCTCTTTTCCTTGTAACTCAAATGTAGAGGGTGTAATGATAAATTTATTCTTTCTTATTCTTGATTGCATTGTAATTGATTTAACTAAATGTTTTGTTGATTGGTCAATAACTACCTCTTTTCTTCCCAATGTAGCTTCCTCCTCTAGAACTACCTCTACTTCCTCTTCCTCTTCATTCTCTTCCTCTGCCTCCTCTTTTGATGGCATTTGAATAAAAGTATCCCAAGATATATTAGGTCTACTATCTATTACACATCATTGACCAATCAATTGAATTAGATAGTGGTGAGACAAATACTTAGGTTTTTCATTTTGTTATTCTTCTACCAATCTTCTCAAAAAAATTAGCAAAAATTTTAGCACATTTATCCTTATATCATTCCTAAAATGATTGAGGAATTTGAAATGAGATGCATATAACATAGAGTGTCTACCTTCACATGTGAACTGTTTTATAATATATAGGGTAACTTATGTTCATACCTTAGGTAAAGAGAGATAGAGTGTACCTTATTTTGAAGGTTTCAATCATGCATTCTCTACATAGAATATGTCTCTAGATATTATATCACTAACTCTCCTTTCCCATGTCTACCCTATTCTTGGGATGTCAGTTACTTGACTAGTCAAATATTCAATAACTCTTACCCTTAACCACTTGACAATGGATTAATCATCAATGAAAGGTGCTAAAACATTATTCTATAATTTTTCCATTATACTTAGTCAATTCTTAAAAATATGCCCTCCAACATGCATTTTGTAAAATATTGACAACATATTTATTTTCTCTCAATGGTGTGAGCTCTATAGGTTCTCTCTGAAGAATGTCTCCTCCCATATTTTATATATGTTTACTTGCATCAAAATCACCAAAAAGAATTTTTAGGGTTTGTTATAGTAGTAGTGCATTTGTGCTTGTTCATTAACCATTATTGTCTTAGCCTTCCCTACTTGAGTTTCATGAATTATCTCTTTTGTTTCATTTTTCAAAACATGAAACTTATCTTAATGCAATTATGTCACCCCCCAACTATCGTGTCACTTAACCTTGAGTGGAGGAAAACATAGTTTATATGTGGGGTAAAAGGGTTATATTATGGTGGTGTATTTTTGGTGGTGGATATCAAATGGTATGTGACTAGTTACCAAAAATGGAAATGAATTGCTACGTTTTAAACCTATAGTAAAAAAATAAAACATAAAATTATATGATGACATAGTCATGAATATTCATATGAGATAAAATATGATCACTTTAGAATAATAATACATTATTACCTTTACTAATTTGGTTAACTAATTATGTGGATATGTTCAGACACTTAAGTGAGTGTAAGAGTGGTAGGTCATGCAAGAAGATGATAGAGTAATGATGAGGTGGGGAGTGTTTTGAAACTTGGTGATGCTCATTTTGGATTGGTTTTATGTCTACCAATATTACAATCATGTTGGTCAAATCACTTATGTGATGAGATTCATTATTGTTGATTATTGATGGGAGTGATAGTTACTAGATAGATAAGTGCTTTCAGGAGGAATGAGTGAAGTGATGAGAGGTCCCTTGTAGTATTTTTAAGTAACTAGGGGAAAAAATAGTGCATATAACTATCCTTCTTAATTTTAATCAAAGGTTTAATAATCTTGTATTAATTTCATCTATATTTATATCAAAGGTGTCCAACTATGAGGTATCTTTCAATAACTCCTACTCTTTTCATCTTGTATACTTCTCATCCTATAAGATTGATCAATCATTCTATATAAATTTTCACCTGCCTGCATCATTATCCCTACTTCTTTTATTACCTACTAATGGTTCTATAACATGCATTATCTAACCTGAAGTAACTCTTTTCATCTTTTAGTAACTTAATTTTTAATTTGTAGCAAGTTAGATGCAAGTTAAAGCTATTCTAAGGGGGGATGTAGCATCTTCTTAGGACTTGTATGAGGTGGTAAGAAAAGAGGATAATGGAAAGTATATTTTTATTGTTTATTTTCATTTTTCTCTCCTTAGATGGTTAACAAGCTAAATATCCATCAATAATTTTCTATATAGACATTGGTCAACCAATGACTAGTTTTCTAACCAAAATATGTCAATAATGCCTAAGGGTTTCATTATTGATTTTTTATTTAACTTTGCATTTTTTATCCTAGATGATCAACATAGTATCTAATCAAGTAGAATGTATATTCATCTTATAGCAAGCCAAATAGATGTGTGGTTGGATTAGCTATGATAGAATTATTACCCTTTATATATGGAGAGGAAAGGTAGGTTAAAACATCCTTTCAATGCATAAATAAGGTCTCCTATAGGCCAAGTGAAAGGAAGGGTGTGCTCGTCAATAATTTTTCATGAAAATTTCTCTTTGAAAAGTAGTTTCTTGTAAAATTTCAACCGATGACCATTGACTAGTAATCAGAGGCATATTGGATTAATTATGTGCAACTTGATAACTCTATTACCAAATACTTCTTCTATTTCATAAGGTCCAAGCCATATATTTCTCATATTCCCCTTATTATGTTTATACTTCAAATAAAAAATTAGGGCCCAATATCTCGACTAAAATTTTCTCATCTTAATATACTTATCATGTCATATGATCCATTGCTAGTATACCACTTTTGTTTGATGTAATACTTATATTTAGAGTTCATAAAAATCATTAAATTTCATGATTATATACTTTTATTCATGTGACAAGGGTATGCCAAGTTCCAAAGTTTTATGCAAGGTTTTATACTCAAATTCGATAGGGAGAATATAGTTCATCTCATAGACCATTTCATATGGGGTAAATATAGGTGTAGTCTTCCATGTGATCTTATATTCCCATATTGATTTAGTAAGACAAGTTTTCTTATCCTTGTGGTGCACATTTAATATTTTTTTTAGTATGTTTTCCAATTTTCTATTTGTAACCTCTACTTGTCCATTTGACTGAGGGTGGTATGGGATGGACTTATTGTGTTGATTTCATATCCATAAACAAGGGAAACTATGAGATCAAAAATGAATTGAGGCCCTTATTTTGTAACAATTTCACATGTAACTTTGTATCTATTGAATATTTTCTCATACAAACATTCTATTAATTTTTTATCTTGTGCATGTGTTACGGCTTTCACTTATAGCCATTTAATCACATAATCTATGCAAATAAATATATACTCATTTTTATTGTATTTTGGATCTATTATTCCCACAAAATCAACTCCCCATTTTTCAAATGGTTTAAAATCCATCTGAGGTTGAAGCAACATCTCATCAAAATGTGTGGGTTTCTCCATATGTTGTCATCGATCACACTGGCATCTATATATAATTATAGCTTTATGTAAGGTGGGCCAATAGTATCCTATAGTTAGGATCTTGATGGCAGTCATCTTTGTATAAAAATGACCCCCACAAGGTTCATCATGACATATTTTAAGGATGTCAACAACCTCATCCTCTCTTATACAGTAGCGCATACTTGAATCAGGCCTAGTGACAAAAGGTTCCTATAGATCTATGAGTATGGCCAGTTTTTCTCCAATAGATTACACTTCTCTTTTAGAGAGAAATGTTGTGGAAGTAATCCTAAAACTAAGTAATTAACAATGTTTGCATACCAAAGAGTGTTAGTGGATAATGCAAAAATGTGTTCATCAATAAATGAATCAACTATTACTGAACTTTGTTCATCAGATGTTAAACATGATAGAAATTATATAACTACATTATATTTACCTAGCCTATCTACACTAGTAATATCAAAATATTTTAATAGAAATAACAATCTAATTATCATTCTAGTGTTAATTTATCTAACCCATTTCCTTATTTTAACACCCTAACCCTACCCCTAAGGATTTTAATCTCCTTAATATCTTGATCTAGGATTTTAAATTTTGATTGATGTGGAATTTTAGGGATTTTATGGTCTATGTGATAAAATAGATTATACATATCTTTATATTTTTACCTTTCTTCTGTTACATCTTCCCCTGTTGACTCTAAATAAGTGGCTTCACATTCCCATTCTTCATAATCTGAGGATCCAAAACCATGGGAAGTTGAGTACTCTTCTTTACCATTATTGGTTATTGAAGTGTTGTCCTTTTTATTCATTCTCTCTTCCTCAGATGAATCCTCATTGGTGTGAATTAGAATTGGGATTTTGTAAATAGATTTTATAGGTATCTTGTCTCTTAACTAGTATGATCTTGTTTAGTAAACCTGAATGAGTTTACCGCTTTGCCTTTTTATTGGTTTATAAGTTGAGGGAAATTCCTCTTTCCTTTATACAATTTCCCTCTCTTTTCCTTGTGACTCAAATGTAGAGGGTGGAATGATAAATTTAATATTTATTATTCTTGATTGTATTGTAAGTTATTCTACTACATGCTATCTTGATTGGTCAACAACTACCTCTTATCTTCCCAATGTAGCTTCCTCTTCTTCAACTACCTCTACTTCCTCTTCCTCTTCATTCTCTTATTTTGATTCAAATTCTTCCTCTAATTCTTCTTCTCCATTATCTTCCTATACTTCCTCTTCCTCTTAATTCTTTTCCTCTACCTCCTCTTCTGATCGCATTTGCATAAAAGTACCCAAGCTATAATGGGTCTACTATTTATTACACAACGTTAAACAATCATTTGAATTAGATAGTGGTGAGATAAATATTTAGGTTTTCCATTTTATTATTATTCTACTATTCTTCCCAAAAAAATTATCAAAAAATTTATCACATTTATCCTTATATCATGCCTCAAATGATTGAGGAATTTGAGATGAGTTACATATAACATATAGTGTCTACCTTCACATGTGAAATATTTAATAATATATAGAGTAACTTATGCCCATACATTGGGTAAAGAGAGGCAAAGTGTACCTTTTTTTGAATATTTCAAGCATGCATTTTCTACATAGAATATGTCTCTAGATATTGTATCACTAGCTCTCCTTTCTCATAGATCCCCTATTCTTGGGATATCAGTTACTTTACTAGTCAATTATTTAATGAATATTATCCTTAACCAATTGACAATGGATTAATCATTAATAAAGGTGATTAAATATTCTTCTACAATTTTTCCATTACACCTAGTCAATTTTTAAAAATATGCCCTCCAACATACATTCTGTAAAATATTGACAACATATTTATTTGCTCTCAATGGTGTGAGTTATATATGTTCTCTCTAAACAATCTCTTATCCCATATTTTATCTATGCTTACTTGTATCAACATATCTAAGAAGAATTTTTAGGGTTTATTGGAGTAGAAATGAATTTGTGCTTGTTCATTGATCATTACTGTCTTGGCCTTCCCTACTTGTAGCTCCATTAATTATCTCTTTTATTGCATTTTTCAAAGCATACAACTTATCTTAATGAAATTATGTCACCCCCCAACTATCATGCCACTTAGCCTTTATTGGAGGACAAGATAGGTTATATGTGGGGTAAAAAGGGGTATATTATGTGGTTGTATTTCTTGTGGTGAATATTGAATGGTATGTGACCAGTTACCAAAAAGGGAAATGAATTGCTATGTGCTAAGGCTCTAGTAATAAAATAGTACATAAAATTATATGATGACATATTCATGAATATTCATATGAAAAAAAATATGATTAATTTGGAATAATAATTACCTTTACTAATTTGGTTACCTAATTATGTGGATATGTCTAGACACCATAAGTGACTGTAGGAGTGGCATGTAATGAAGGAAGCTAATAGAGTAATGATGAGGTGGAGAGTGTGTTGAAACTTGATGATTCTCAGTTTGGAGTGGTTTTATGTCTAGTGATATTATAATCATGTTGGTCGAAGTGCTTATGTGATGAGATTCATTATTGTTGATTATTGATGAGAGTGATAGTTAATAGATAGATAAGTGCTTGAAAGAAGAATGAGTGAAGTGATGAGAGGTGTATTTTAGTAGTTTCAAGCAACTAGGGAAAAAAATAGTGAATATAACTATCCATCTCAATTTTAATCAAAGGTTCGATTATCCTATATCAAATTCATCTATATTTATATCCAAGGTGTCTAGCTATGAGGTATCTTACAACAACTCCTACTCTTTTCATCTTATATACATCTCATCCTATAAGATTGATCAATCATTATATAGAAATTTCCACCTGGTTGCATCATTATCCTTATTTTAGCACCTACTAATGGTATTGTAACATGCATTATCCAACCTTTAGTAACTATTTTGAGCTTGTAACAACTTGAATTTTAATATGTAGTAAGTTAGATGAAAGTTATAGCTATCTAAGGGGGGATGTATAAAATTCTTAGGACTTATATGAGGTGGTAAGAAAAGAGGATAATGGAAAGTATATTTTTATTTTTTATTTTCTTTTCTCTCTCTTTAGATGGTCAACAAGCTAATTATCCATCAATAATTTTTTATATAGACATTGGTCATCGAGTGACTAGTTTCTTAACCAAAATATATCAATAATGCCTAAAGGCTTCATTATTTATTTTTTTATTAACCTTTCATTTTTGATCCTAGCTAATGAGCATAGAAGCTAATCAGGTAGAATGTTTATTCATCTTGTAGCCAGCCAAATAATGTGTGGTTGGATTAGCTATGATAGAATTATTACCCTTTATCTATGGATAGGAAACATAGGCTAAAACATCATTTCAATGCATAAATAAGGTCTCCTATAGGCTGAGTGAAAGGAAGGGTGTGCTCATCAATAATTTTTCATGAAAAAATCTCTTTAGAAAGTGGTTTCTTATAAAATTTCAACCAATGACCATTGACTAGTAATTAGAAGCATACTGGATCAATTGTGTGAAACTTGATAGCTCCATTACCAAATACTTATTATATTTCATAATGTCCAAACCATCTATTTCTCATCTTCCCCTTGTGATCTTTATACTTGGAATCAAAAATTAGGGCCTAATATCTTGACTAGAATTTTTTCATCTTAATATACTTGTTATGTCATCTGATCCATTGTTACTATACCACGTTTATTTGATGTAATAATTATCTTCAAATTTCATACAAAGTATGCATGTGCATGATTAAATATTTTTATGTATGTGACAAGTGTATTCCAGGTTTGAAAGTTTTATAAAAGGTTTTATGCTCAAATTCGATGGGGAGAATATGGTTCATCTTATAGACTAGTTCATATGGCGTAAATATAGGTGTAGTCTTCCATATGATCTTGTATGCCCATACTACTTTAGTAAGACAAGTTTCCTTATCCTTGTGGTGCACATTTAATATTTTTTTGAGTATGTTTTCTAATTCTCTGTTTATAACCTCTACTTGTCCATATGAGTGAGGGTGGTATAGGGTGGACTTATTGTGTTTATTTCATATTCATAAACAAGGGAAACTATGAGATCAAAAATGAATTGAGGCCTATATATTAAATATTTTCTCATACAAAAATTCTATAATTTTTTTAATTTTGTGTAGGTGTTAAGGCTTTAAACTTTAGGCATTTAATCACACAATATGTGAAAATCAATATATACTCATTTTTGTTGGATTTTGGATCTATTAGTCCCATAAAATCAACTCCCCATTTTTCAAATGGTTCAAAACCCATTTGAGGTTGAATCAACATCTTATCAAAATGTGTGGATTTCCCCATATGCAGGCATCAATCACACTGGTATCTATATATAATTGTAGATATATGTAAGGTGGGCCAATAGTATCCTGTAGTTAGGATATTGATGGTAGTCATATTTGTAGTAAAATGAACCCCATAAGGTTCATCATTATATGTTTTAGGGGTGTCGATAACCTCATCCTCTCTTATACACTAGTGCATAATTGAATTAGGCATAGTGACAAAAAGGTTCCTAGAGATTAATGAGTATGGTTAGTTTTTCTAAACTAGATTATGTTTCTATTTTGGAGAGAAATGTTGTGGAAGTGATATTACAACTAAGTAATTAAAAATTTTTGCATGCCAAGGAGTGTTAGTGGATAATGCAAAATAATGTTCATCAATAAAGGAACCATCTATTACTGAACTTTGTTCACCAGATATTAAACATGATAAAAAGTATACAAATTCAATGTCCTTACCTCACTTATCTATAATAGTAATATCAAACTCTTTTAATAGAAATAACCATCTATTTATCATTATAGTGACTAATGGTTTAAGCATTAAATCCCTAATTTTTGCATTATCAATATGGATTAAAACTAGATTACTTTTATTGTAATGTTTATATTTATTGATGGCATAGACTATGAAAAGAAATCATTTCTCCATCACTGTTTAATTGAATTCATCCCCTTAGTTTTTTAAGGATGAAATATATGGCATTGTTCAAGGACTGCTCTTTTTGACCAAGGACATCTCCAAATGTAGTATCATAGGCATTTGTGTAGATGTGAAATGGCACTGTCCAATTAGGGCCTCTTGATACTAGAGTTTTTACTAGTATATATTTAAGTTATTATAATGTTGTTTGACATGCATTAGTCCAAATAAAATCAGCTTCTTAAGAAAGTAAAAAAATAAAGTTGCAAAAATATTTTTGAAGTTTTAAATAAATATAAGATAGTATCCAATGTGTCCTAAGAAACTTTGAACATCTTTTAATTTTTGTGAAATTGGTAAGTTCTTGATTATGATTATTTTGGAATGATCTAATTTAATTCCTACAATTGAGATGTGGTGTCTTAAGATAATACTTTCAGTCATCAACATGTAGAATTTTTCATGACTTAGGGATAGTTGGTTGCCTTGCCAACTATTTGGGGAATTTTTATAAGTTTTAGAGGGCTTCATCATATGTTTCCACATAGACTATGAAGCCATTCATGTAGATCTCAACACAATCATCGAATAAATAATAAAATATGTTGAAAACAAATCTTTAAAAAGTGGCAAGAGCATTGAATAAACCAAATGGTAGTACAACATATGCATAGGTACCCCAAAGACATGTGAAGGTAGTCTTATCCTAGTCCTTAGGAGATATTTTGATCTTATTATAGCCACTAAATCCATCAATAATTTCATGCCAATGTGCCTAGTACTTGGTCAATGAAAGGAAGAGGAAAGTGATATTCCTCTTGGCTAATTTTAACCTCCTATATTCCACACATATATATCATTTAACCCCCTTTTGATTACAATAACAAGAGGTGAAACCCATTGACTATAAAAAATAGGATAAATAAACCCTATCAAGAGTTTTTGTAACTTAGTTTTGAATATGTCATTGATAATAGTGTTCATCCTATGTTGTGGCTGGAAAATAGGTTTCAAATCATCTTTGATGTAAATTTGGTGGGTACATAGATCTAGGTGGATACCTCTCATGTCATTATAGTCCCAATCAAAGGTTATTTTATGGTTTTGAATCATGGTGACTAATTTAGTTTATTGTTGAGGTTCAAATTTATTACTAATGTTAATGGGTAATTTCAAATTTTTTTTTACTTATTTAGATAGGGACAACATGGATTCTACATTACCCAATAATGAGGGATGGTTGTAATGGTATGGTGGTAGTTAATGGAAGGTGTAAATATCTCTTGTGGAATTGGAGGAACCTTATTTAGGAATAATATTTGTGAAGGGACACGGTATACATTGTAAGATATTATGTATTTTTTTAGTCCACTTGATAAATGTTTTATAATATATTAGAAAGGAATGTGTCTTCTTCTTGATCTTTCAAGGATATGTTGTGATCAATAGTAAAAAAATTATGCAAAGAAACATGTTCTATATATTCATCTTCTACACAAAAAGTTTTTTATATTTCATAGGAAGGCTTGGTTGGTGGGTATAATAGTAATTTCTTAGTGTCATTTCCATTTTAAATTAGCATGTTCATTAATCTATATCCAATGAAAGCATCATTTGTAGCTATCATGGTCTATCTAGAATAAGGGGATATCCTCCTAAACTAGACTTAGGTTTTAAGATGATAAAATTAGATAGTTATTCTCATGAATATGCAACTATGACTAAGTCCCATATAATCCTTTTTGGCTTTATTGTATATCTATCTACCATTTACATAACGATAGGTGTTTGGAAACATTGTATAAGTCCAATTTTCTGTATTGTTTCCATATTCATGTCATTGGTGGTTGTTCTAATTCAATTAAGGTATTATGTATAATATTTCTATGAATATTGGCATTAACTATGGGGTTACCTAGAACATAATACTTAAGTGGAACTACATTTCCTAGTGTGATGTCCACAAGTTATCCAACTACTTTGATAATCTTAGGATCATGTCTCTTTCTATTAGTATTATTTAAGCATATTTCATAGACAACTTTAGTATAGATGATCACATCTTTTATAGCATAAAATAGTGGTATCTTGACACAATTTTTTTAATTGTCCTTGAAAATAAAATTTAGATTCTTGAAATGAATGTTAGAGGTTTAATCTCTATAGAAAAGGAGGGTTGGTAGGCCCTTATTATGTTATCTTTGTGGTTGGTTTAGGAGTAGTGTTTTTTTCAAGTGGTTGGAGGTTAGTATGGGTGTTTTTAACCTCTTAAGGGGGTTACATTATTATGGGTGAGGGGGGTTGTGGAAGAACACATCCTAAACAAAGATAGACTTCATTGATGTCCATTATGTAAGATAGATATTGCATTACTTTGGTGGTTTGTGTCGATTAGAATAACTTATTGGAGGGGTTGGGTATAGTTTGGGTGGTAAATTATCATTGCCTAGGAGTTGGTTGTGTTTTAGGCATAAAATATGGTTATTATTTATGTTGTAACTATGGCTGCTATAGAAATCTAGTATTTTGGTTAAACCAGGACTGGTTATTTCTCCATGGTTTTCTCCTTTGGTTGGAGTAATAAAACCATTATTAATTATGATTCTAAGGTTTCTAAGACTATTTTAGGGATGGATTCAAATTTTTGGGTGTTTGGTAATTCTATTATTTCCAAATTTGAGGCATCTAAGGCTGATTTTGGGGTGGCCACCAATTTGTTTGAGGGTTGGGCATTCTGTTGTGGCTAATTCTAGTTTTGGGTTGGAATAGGTGTCCAATAATTATATCCATACAAATTAGGAATAAATATAAATTTAAAATTTAAAAATATAGAATTTGGGGACATACATTGATTGGGTGGCCTTTGTGCCCATTGCCTTCATTGAGATATATAAAAATTTGGTCTCCATCTCCACCAATCACATGTAATTACACTATTTTAGGATTTTATTTCATTAAGATTTTCAATTTTACTTGAATGACATGGCATTTATAGTCTACCTTATTTTTACAATGTACTAAATAATAAACCATCAAGGTCTACTTTATTTCTTCTTACTTCTTTCTTGTGTGCAGTGTATCCATTTGTGTAACCATGTGATTGATAATATCTTGTTTCATATCATACAACAAATTAATTACCTATGTTCACAATTTTTCCATTTACAACTAATGAAATATCTTGTTCCTATAAAAAAAATTCATTTTTGGCCTTAAATAAGTCTTGCATAGAAAGTTGATCTCATCATATGGCAATTGTGAGACATCTCTACCACTCATTAAGTTCAATTCTTTCAAGTTGTCTTATTTAACTCTATTCAAGAATATCATTTTCTTAGTATCTAAATTCAGTGTGGTCTACTTTTTTTTTAGGTTGAACATAAACCATTCCATGTAATCTTATAGTGATTCAACATATTCATGTGACATTCAAAAAATGTCATCTCTCTTATATTTCCCTCTTCATTAGTAGTTTTGATATTTTGGAAAGAAATTTTCCCTTAATATGTCTCCAAGTGGAGACTGTATCCTCCCCTACATCTATAAACCATCTGAGGGATGCATCTTTGAGTGTTTCCAAAAACAACTTTAACTTTTGAGCATCTTGATTTTATTCATAGATATGGCATTGGCCATCAAACTCAAAGAGAATTGTATATGGATCCTTATTTTCCTTTCAACTAAAATTAGGTAAGGTATAATGAAATATATTTTTCAAATGTGCATTTCCATTAGGGGTATTGATGGGAAAGTCGAAGCTTGAAGAATCATTGAGATTTTTTTCTTCTTGATGGTCCTTCATGAATTTTTGACTACGTGTAGACTAGCAACTTCTATCACCCACTCTTAAAATTATTCATCAATCTCTATAATCCTTATTGAATAATAAATAGAAATTTTGGTATTTTCTAATGAAAGAGAGTGTTTCCTAAATTGAGGTGAGGGAATGGAGTTTATTTAGAATCCTCTTTGAGTTTCAACAAAGAGGTTGTCTTGTTTATTAAATGCAATAAGATTTGTAAGTTTTATATCTCTTTTGGGGGATATAAGGGCTCTAAATTCTCTTTTATAAAGGAGTTTGGTAGAGGGTAGAATTAGTTGAATGTCAAACTCTTGAGTGTGGGGTGACTAAATAGGAATCCTCTGGGGTGTTGTAAAGGTGTTTTTATCAAGAGTATTGAAATAATTTTCCTCTTGATTCTTGGTCTCTTCTACTAGTTTAGCCAAGAACTCCTCTATTAGTTTCTTCATTAGCTCTTCTGATGATAACTATGGAATGTCTATAGTCATTTCCTTATGACTTATAGTTTTTTTAGGTTTTGAATCTATTCATGTAGTAACAGTAAACTACTTATGAAATAATCTACCCAAATATTCACGTTCCTATTACATGCAAATTAACCACTCTCATTTTCTTGTGATTTTGTCTGCCCTACCCTACACAGGATTAGTACAACATGTGTTTTTGGGTTTTTAAAAAATATATTTTTGTAAAAATTAAATATTATTCTAGAAATAAATAAATATAAAATAGGGAAATGGTGATTGAAAGACAAGAAAATTGAAAATTTTAAACTATGAAAGCAAAATATTTTATCAATTTGAATATACAAGAAATTTGGCACTTCTCCTAGCAATGAAACCAAAATGATAAGAAAAATTTTAACCACAAATTAAACTAACGTATATAATCTCTATATGTATAACCATATCAATCAAATAAGGCAACCACTTGGGTTATAAAATCCACTACCTTCACTAAGTGTCAACCTAGGGTGTGTTAAGCTTGACAAGATGTCAAAAATGTATGTGCAACACTTATTCATTAATTAAGATTTATAATTTGTAGATAGGTAACACACTTTGCATAAAATTAATTGCATAAATTGAAAGTGAACAAAAGTAAATCAAACTTACATGAACTGAATTAATGGAATGAATTCAAATAAATATGTTAGAAGCTTCATCTAAGAGGTTTAATAACATTCACACTAAATCATAGTTATGCATAAATTACCTTTAACTCACACATGCAAAATTAAAAGAAAATTAATAAATACTTACACAAAAACCTAATGGCTATTATAATGAGTCAAGATATTCACTACAACTCCTTACAATGGGGCCATCCTTGATTATATTTGAGTTCCAATCCTTCCCTTGGATATAAACACTTTTACTTTAAATCACTTACTCACATTCATAATCCTATAGCAATTAAATATTTATATAGTAAAATTTATAGATATTAACTCAATAAACTTCAACTGCTATTCAATCACTATTTTTATTATTATCCTTAGCATATGCCCTATTGCATTTAAAAAAAGGTATGCACCTTTATTATTTCAACAAGAAAAGATGTAAGGCAAGAATATAAAATAAATTTTAGGAATGCATATTAACTATGAGAATGCTAAGAATAATGACTATGAGAAGAATTTAAAATGGAAAGATGATTTGTTTGGATGTTGGGATGATAGAGAGGTGTGTTCCAATAAGGGATAACCATTGTTAACACTTTCAACCATAATTTGTTCAATTTTTTAGCTTGTAGTATCCATTAATTAACTTCTTAAATCACTTAGCAATAGCCAAAGATGTCATTACAAATGTTATAGGCTAAAAAATTGTCTGTAGTTTCTATAAGATGGTCATAGAAACTTACATGTTACTACGAGTTATTCAATACATGTTTCATTTCTCCATTCATTATGAGTTAATTTTTCCTAGTTGCTACGAGTTATGTCTATCCAGTATCTTTGATCTAATATTACCCATTTTTCTATGGGTTGTCATTGCCCAATTTTCTACAAGCTATCACATCCTAGATTGATATGAGTTATTCCTATTTTCTCAAGATATTAAAACACATGATATTAAAAATAAATCAATATAGTAAAGATAGTCCATAATTCATCCAAATCACAAAATAAACCATTTGATTTATATAAACATAAACATATGCATCATATTAATTTAAAGATATTGATAGGAATAATATACAAAACATATCTTTTATATCCTAGAATTCTGGCAATGGATGGCTCAAGGAAAGATATAAAGTGTTCAAACTAGACCATTTATATAGTTCATCGGTGTTTATTTCCTAGTTTCAATCAGGAAATATAAATGTCATTCATCTTGTAAAGCTAAATGAATGGACATTGAAATGGTTGTGGTGACCCTTCACCCATTTATTAGAATGTGGGAATTTGATATCAGTGGTTTCATTAAAGACATTCTGGAAGAAAAGTACAAGCATCAACCATAAATTAAAGACTATTTGGTAGATTATAAAGATGATAGCAATGTGTGTCTTAAAGATTATTCCAAAATGACTCTACAAAAAATAATTAATTTTAATATTAAAAGTGTACCTAGAGGAGTCACAAATGACAAGAAGAACTTGATTGATCCTTCCAATAATGAGATTGCATCAAATCGTATTCATATCATTGATTGGTCCAAAATGGAAGTAATGTTAGTGGAAGACATAAATCAAAACATCAAATAACATAGTCTCTCTTGGATACAAAAAAGGATATAATAATGCTATGTAGTAAGAAATAATCAACCTTAAAGTCATGAATCATCTAATGCCATTCCAAAATAGAAATTCCATAATATTTCAAGGTCATCATCATATTCTATGATATGACCTTCTCTGGTAGTCAACACCATATATCCAATTTATAATATAAATATTTAAATCAATTAAATGACTCTAGAAGCTACTGAAACATTGTACAAATATTTAAATAAGCATGGATGATGAATGAGAAAGAGTGAGCATTACAAAAATATCACAATCCAATTTTTATCCATATATTCTTGCTAGCCCTAAGTCTCATAGATTGATTACCAATACTACTTTGAAATACATGGCCTTTAAAAAAAATCAAGCCCTAATTTTCATTTCCTTAAATTCTCCTATATTATCAAAATAAGTATAACCTACTCAGCTTGTGCTAGTTGTAATTCAATCACCTCCTCCAGTTCAAACCCAAATTGAAGCTAATTCAACAACTAGAGTGATCCTCGTATCACTAACATGTCAATATGGTTTTATGAATTCAATAAGAAAAAAAATCAAACCAAACACTGTTCACTTTGAATTAATTTCATCCTTGTCAACTCCTCCTCCTGCTACAAATAAGCCCAAAGTGAGTTATGAAGTCACCATGAATTAACAAGGAATATGATTTACATAGATTGTGACACCCATTTCTAATAAAACTAAATAAGACATGTCAATTGAATATTATAAATTTTATATAGTGATGTTGGGAAGACATAAAATGGAGGGAGACAAATCAAATACACAATAATCATTGAATGTGATCCTTCAATTCATAGAGAAGTACAAATGTCAAGCAACATGATACAAGGACTAAAATCAGAAATTGGTATTATATGTTCAACATCTTGTCAATCCAGTAGGACCTTTTTCGGTCCCAATATCTTTGATTGAATTGAAATATATAAACATGATTCCAATGTTGAGAGAAATTAGGAACATGGGAAAAGTGATGAAGACATGGTCAAAAAATATATTGGTTCACATATTGAAGCTGACTGATTATGTCATGAGGATATTTGAAAAGAATCAAATAAAATTGAATACACTAATATTATTTGAATTAGATTTCACTTTGTAGATTTATTAATTTCATCAATCGTCCTTGATTTTCATGACATGATCCAATTGGATTTCTCTTCACTTGTCATGGATGGAATTCTCAAGATTCAACATCATAGTCTTCATGTCAATTGGTCCAATGATATCAAATTATAAAGATAGATGCTCAAGAATTCAACATTAAAACTTGATATCATCAAAGAGAGAGGAAAAAAAATTATATCCAACATCCAGGAGTTCATTGAAGCAATCCCATGATTTCTTTCATGATGAAAACCAAGTCAATTCAACAATGTGACTCAAAGAACAATTGTCAAAATTGGTCAAGAATGAATATTTTGCATCTTCAAGTTTTAATCTTTCCTCTATTATGAAGTTCAAAAAAATTATAATGCTCTTTAAATAAATAGAAAAGAAGTTAACAAAATACCATCCCGTTCCTAAGTTCATTTCTAAAATGTAAATGGTATGTGAAGTTTTTTTCATAAAATAATAATTATTTAAGGTGAAAGACATTAATAAGGCACTTGAGTGTTTTAGTAAAACTTGAGCCTTATGGAATGAACATGCAAAAATTTGTTATCTATCCCAATAACACATGTTCATTCTCATATGACTAGGATAGGTGAACTGGGCACCCGTTAGCCAGATCAAAATAGATAAATCAGCAATAGTCTATGAATCATAAATCCCTATTTTATTCCATGAATAAATGGATCATGCGAACAAAATCACAAATTTGAAAGGGTATCACTTTGTTCAACCATGGGTTATTTAATAAATTTTATTTTATTTTATAAAGTTGTTTTATTTTATAAATCCACTCTATTTTTATAAAGTGCTTTTTTTATCAATAAAAGTGATGATGTAATAAATGATTTTTTCTTTTATTCATAAGTCACTTTCTGGGTCCTATTTTCTTATAAATCCCTAACTAATTTTTGTAATTACCTTGAGAACTTATAAAAAGGAGTTGTTGTGTCATTTTGAAGGAATATTTGACAAGAGAAAGATATTTAGGCAAGATATGAAGATAGGAAGTTACATGTAATTCTTCTTCAAGAATAAATACAAAAAGAATTTGTAGGACTTTGTGCCTCAATTTTACATAAATGAATGATATGTATGTGTATGTTATTATGTTTTGAACCTTATTCTTTCAATTTTATAAAATATTATACTATTGTTAGATACACATACATGCAAAACTTTAGTGTCTAAGTCCATTAAATTTATGTTAAAGTTTTTGTATTTGATAAGCCTTGGTGAGATTGAAAATAAATTTTATAGTTTTTTTCATAAGGAGATACAAATTCGTTGCATGTATTTTAAGTCATTCAATTTCTTTGGTGTATGTACCTTATTCCTATGTCTAAGATATGTCTTTCCTATCTCATTTGAATGATAAAGGTTTCCTTCTCTAAAAGCTTCACTCTCAGGGTGTTTGTGGTCATTTTATATGTTTAATCAACAAAGATTGTCCTATTCCCTCTATGTTACTTATTTCTTTTCTCTTTTCCTTATCACTTTTAATTCATCTTCATTTCTTCTTTCCTTTTCATATTTTTAGGTTAGAAGTATGAACCCCCTAGAAAACAACACTTTTATTTAGATAATTTATTTTTCCTATTGTGTGTGTTTCTTATTAATAAATATAATTCCAACTGCTAATAAGATGGGGACTTTGTCCCATAGTTGTTTATCAAAACCACATAATTTGTCTTCTCGACAAATTATTCAACCAACATATAAGTCTAGATTATTTGAAATGTGCCCTAGGAGGTTAAACATGTTTACACCAAGAAATTTTTTTAGGTCACCATAGAAGCTCAAGGTTATAAAAATGCTCTAGATAATGGTTCAGACTATTGAAACCCCAGTGACATCCACTCCAAGTCAAACATATCCAATCACTTTTCTATGGATTTATCTACTTTATAATGTTTAGTCCATTATTTCTTCTTATCGGATGCCTCAATTTTATTAGATAGACAAGTCCCTCCCAAATATGTGAAATTTACATCTCCATCATAGTATCCTATACCTCAAACTTCATTTTCAATTGTATAACCTTTGAATATTCTACTGACTTCTAAGGTTACTATCATTTCCAAGATACCTAACATCATTGGTTGCATTATGTCCAAGGTTAAAATTTCATAAATAAAAATTGTTTCTTGGTACTATCCCATTATTTTTTACTAAGGAATAAATGACCATTTATATCAAAACATATACTAACACCACATATTTATACATTTTCTTGTCTTCACCAACCCCATATTTAACTTCCACAATCTCCATTCCACTTCCCCTTGTCTCCATAACTCCTTTCTCTTCATTTTTTTCCAGTATTCCTACCACATTTACTACCTTGTCCATACCACCCATCACCTCAGTAGTTCTTCTACTATAATATGAAGAGAATTAGATAAAAGATAGATAATTGGTAAAATCATAAATGCCTAAAGTGATAGTTGAGAATGATAATGAAGTAAACTTATAGTTTGGGTAAGTAATTTTTAATATCAAGAGGATTACAACAAGAAAAAATAAAAAATATTGGACTCCCTCCTAATATGAAATAGAAGAAGATAGTTTATCATTAGAAAAGAAAGAAGAAAGGAAAATCCAAAGTTAATGCAAGCAGTGAAGAATAAATAACTGAAGATATTGATTCCATTGTAATGTTTCACACTAGATGATAGGTAAGGTGTTCCAAGAAATGAAGCACAAGCCAAGATAAATAGAAGATAATACTAAGTCACATCTCCATAAAAACATTTTAGAAAATGTTGGAAAAGGTTTTAATTTTTGTTTGAATTATTGATTTTTGTTATGAGTCCAAAAGTAATTTGCTATAGAAAAATATCCACACATATCAATAAAATAGATGTGAAATTAACAAATCTTTCCAAAGTGATTAAAAATAACATGTTTCCAGGTCTTAAAATTTGACCTTGTTTTATGTTAGCCTTTACCAAAGCTTTTTAATGCACATGAGAAATTATTTGGAGGAGTGGTCTAAACATATGGAGTCTATAATGTCTCCAATCATTTATGGTAACATCAATATTATAGAAATATTCACATAATATAATATTACCTCAGTGTTCTCACTGAACAACAAACTCATTGTTGCCACAAAGTTTATTGTGTAATTAGCCATTTTCATGACCAACTTCAAAAGATAAGTTGGGGAGGAAAGTAGGACTGGAAATAAGGAAGTATTGTAAAAAATGAGAATGCAATACCTCAATATTTATTATCAATGCATATATATACAAAAATATTTACAATAATATGGTAACTAACCTACCGAGAATGGTGGTAACCAAAAGATAAACTTTATAAAGATCTGACACTAGCGCAATAGAAAAGGCTACACCAAATAGTCTAAGAAAATAGTGTAAAACAACCTATTCGTTACATCTAATTATGCTAACATTCCCCCTTTATTACATTTTTTTTTACAAACATCATATTTTTTTATAGTGGACCCTCCTTATTTCAAACACAGTAAATTTTTTTACACTCTCTACATAGCCTACTCACCTTTGAGGTGGCATGCCATCTTTGTGGATTCATGGTCTTGGTGACACCTTGGTTTTTACTTGCAATATTACCATAAACTTGAAAGTGACAGGAGTACATCTCTCTACAAACACCTTCGGTGGTTTCCCAAATTACTATGAACCCCTAGGGTTTTTTGTCTATAGGTTAACCATGAACTTGGAGATGATAGGTCTCAATTATTTTATACACTTCGATGGTTTCTCAAATTTACACAAACCCTTTTCCAAGAACCAAGTGCTACTTTAGTGATTTTTCTCCCCATAATGTTCTTCATTAGGAGGTACTAAACTGGAAAATAATGCTCAGTATTTTTATTAAAAACCACACCACACACAACATAAAACAAACACACTAAAAAATGTCACCATACCAATGATGTGACCCCATCATAGGTGACTCAAAAGAGGATTCCAATTATCCTCTAACCTTTATGTATCCTCCAACCTCTAATATGGTGTTATTACATGTTTCATAGCAAGAGATGTGAAGTAAAGGCAACCTCATTAGCTAACTCTTCACTTTGATGAGTATCTAGTGGATCTTCTACTTAAACAACATTAGCTTCATTAGGATTTAATTTTACTTTGAGACCATATTTCACTCGAATAATATAGCCCCATGTTGTATGACCTTTCTTCTTGTAGTAGTGGCATTTTATGTCCCTTTTGTCAATATTGGACTTTTTATGAAAATTTCTAGAATAAAGTGCAGTCTAATGTTTCAAAATACATTCATCTTCTATATGTATCCTTTTGGCTTCCACAAGTAGTGATGAAATCATATCATCAAGAGATTATGATGGTATTTGGCTAAGAGTAAATACAATATTGTTTTATTTGTATGGTATACTACTCAATAGAATAGTTTTTACATCCTAATCTTTGACTTTAGTTTTTACCTCAACAAGTTTCCTAATAAGAGACCTCAGATTATTTGTATGGCCAGACATAGTAATTCCATCGTCCATTTTGAATCTATATAACTGTAATTTTAGTGAAAATTGGGCATTTGTTTCTTTTGCACCAAACAAGATGTTGAACATATTTCAAATTTTTTTGGATGATTTTTCTAAATCCATGTTATGTAACTTGAAATCTAAAAGCACAAGGACAATAATATATTTCTCTTTGTCATCTCTTGTTTTCCACTCCAATTATTTACTTACATCAGTGTATTTTTTCTCATCCTCATTTACGATACCCCACAAATTTTTATGCATCAATTTCATTTGTATTTTAACCTTCCACATATGAAAGTTTAAACTAAAATATTTATCAATGAGAATTTCCATTTTGAAATAAAAAAACATAGATCAATCTAATAAAAGAAAGAAAATGAGCAAAATACCAAGATTAAAACATTATGGAATGATGTAGCCTCCTAGCATGTGTTAACTAATATAATCAGTAAAATAAAAATGGTCTTCAAAATCTCCTTACTATGCTATTGGTATTCATAATGGTAGTGTTCTTCAAGAAAAGCCACATTGGTTGTAGATTAATACATGATGCTTTCAAACTCTCATTATGCCTCTGATCCCACATAGACCTTTGGTCATAACTCTATAGGTTCTACTCTTTCAACACACAGCCTCAACACCATGCACAATGCTTAGTTTAGGAGTTACAGACCACATAGCTTGCCTTACACTATGTGCTTCATCTACGCTAGTCTCAAACATCTCCTTCACTACTATGCACCTTGCATATGGTGCACCACTCTCTATTGTCCTACTCTATGGATCGTCAATCCTATAAGATCTTCAACGCATGCATGAAATTGTGTCTTGGATATCGGAAGCTCTTATACCAATTATTGCATAGAATGAGAGTGCATTACCTCAATATTCATTATCAATGCATATATATACAAATTTATTTACCATAATATGGTAACTAACCTACCAGGAATGGTGGTAACCAAAAGATAAAATTTCTAAAACTATGATACTAGCGCAATAGAAAAGGTTACACCAAACAGTTGAAGAAAATAATGTATAACAACCTATTTTTACATCTGATTATGCTAACAAGAAGTAATTTATTTATTTACTTAAATTAAAAAGAAGATATAAAAAGATACTAAAATTTAGGATGTCATTTATTCTCCATTGGAGACTCATACAGTTCTAATAACTTAGACAAAAATGTTGTTTAGGACAGTTATCATGAATGTTGAAAAATTAGATAGGGATTATCATACATGCACACTAACATTGCAAAGTTAACAAGTTGTAACTATCATAAATATATAGAGATCATAGGATACATTTATCTTTCTTAATTTCAAATCATTTTAACCTTCTACATGTTGTAGATCTAAGTTACATATAGAAAACCACTTTTATTCCTGTATGCAAACTTTAATTTTTTGGATATGGTAGTGCCTATCCTTGGTTATAAAACACTTTGTATTATCTGCTTTGAAAGAAGATGAATACTTTCATAGACTTGGAAAGCTTAAGAAATATTCTAGATGTTTTGTGAGTTCACTTATGTTTTTTGCTTTCTCAAATTCATATTAATACTATAGAGTTTTTGGTTTACATTACTCACTAAATGATATTTTTTATTTTTTTTTAAAATTGGTTGGAGTGAATGATTAGCTAATTTAATTGTTTATGTGGCTTAAGTTTGATTTTTTTATTGTATATTACTTTGCTTTATGCAACTCACTATGGTTAATTTATCTTCCAAAGTGATGTTATGTGAATTCATTCATAATTGATTAATCCTAAAACTCTTTTTTTTTTTTGTTTATTTAAATTTGAGTACATGCTAAATTTGATAAAAAATGGATAACCTACAATGACTCTTATAAAGTGTTTTTGTTGAAAAAAATAATTAGTAGCGCATATTAAAATTATTTTCTTCCCTACCTTTTTCCTCTTTTTATTTTTATTTTATCATAAGTGACTCATGTATGTAAGCATCATTATGAATATCTATGTTTAGGCTAGTTTCATCTATCAATTAGGAGTGGTTAATCTCGTTTTAGGAGGAATTTTATAATTAAAAAAATGTAATAAATACATTGCTTCAACCACTATTTCCACCTCTTGATTACTTATAAAACCACATACCTATATCTCATACCCTAGGTTATTTTTGTGACCCTAAAATGAGAGGGATTTTTCCATCAGCCTATTGTGTGAGTCATAAACTCACATCAATAGAGTTATTGGGACTTCCCCATATGTCAAATGGTATATGGTAAGTAAGGCTGCCTAATTATGTATATCTTCCAATTCTTGAAATAATTCATAGTTAAATCTTGAACACAATGATTCAATTATGGCAAGGATGATAGAGATACCAAGGATAAAATAAATGTGCAATAAATCACATGAAATATTCTAAAAACACTATAAAATTGTAAGTTTATTTGATAAAAGGGTTAACCCACTAGAATTTAAATATTGGGATTTGGTCTTAAAATGGGATAAATATAAATCAAATCTTGACAAGCACTCAAATTTATTCTCCTTATGGAGTGGAATATCAAATCATTGGATGAAACTAGTTGGTGCATATAATTTAGCAATACTCGATGGAGAAACACTTCCCAACCCATTCAATAAGGTGTATTTAAATAACTACCCTTGTAGTATATATAGAGAGAGATAAAATATTTCCTTTATTATATATATAATACATCCTATCCTTCATAAAAAGTGGAATGAATCATATTCAAATATTATTTGGGCACATCCAATTAGTCATTAATATTCAAAGAATAGCCCTATATATGAATGTATTTAATTAATTTTGAAATATTTTAACTAACTATTAATTACTCCCCATTTATAAATTTAAAATCAACTTGAACTCCATGAAAAATAAAGACACGTGGTGAATGATCAAAACTTTTAGCAAGGTTCACTATCAAAAAATAATTTGAAGTTCCTAATGCCTTGATCAAATGGTTGGCAGGGCCCAATAAGTGACAAAGCTAAGTCCCTTAAGTAATATAGGCATATTTTAATAAATAACATGGTTAACTATGAAATTACTCACCTTGGGTAAAGAAATAAACATTTAACCTAATACCATTACATTTCATGGGAATAACGCCAAAAACATTGGTCGGGTTAGTGTTGCCAACAATTTTTTATTTTACACAAAATTCAATGGAAATGTAAACCTCGTGTTACATAGCAATATAAATCTACCACAATTTTCATTAGGTGTACACCACAAATAATAACTAAAGGTAAAAAATAAAATACGTAGGGCCCATCCACCCTCTCTGCTATTATTATATATATATTTTTTTGAGATAAAAAGCAAAGAAAAAGATAGTGCTTTGGAAAATTTGTGTATGGAAAAAATATAAGGAAAAGGAAAGAGGGCCCATTAAATAATAATAATGTTGGAAAATTAAGAGAAGGAAAGGTTTCATCCAAAAGGGAAAAGAGAAGGTTGCTTATAGAAGGTTGTTTATAGAAGAAGAATCCAAGTTTTTAAAAAGAGAGTTGTGGAGATACATGTTACATATTATTTAACCCTTTTTTATAATTGTGGGTGAGGGTTAAATGGGTAGAATAGCCTATACACAAGGATAAACAAAACTATTCTAGATTAGGCTAATTAATTGAAACCTAAATAAATGAATATTCTGAATTAAAATGTTGAGTTATGTTAATATATAGAAAGTATATTCAAAATAGTAGTTTGATTACATAATCATGGAGAAGAGATGATACTTAGCCTACCTACAAATGTACAAGTAGAGCTAAACATTATAGAGATTGAAATAGGAAGGAACAAGATCATTATCTAGTTTTTAGATTTTATAAATATTATTTATGGAGGCCTAGACACTTGCATTAGCCTTGGGACACTTGTGTCAATGTAAGTGTCATAATATCAATGGAAATATATAGTATGAAATATTCATTATATATAAGAACTAGCACTTAGAGCTTTCTATTTTTTTATTGTCTTTATTATAATCTATTTTATTCATGCATATAGGTTATAGATGATTGTTTATGGATTAAACCCTATCTATTCACCTTAGGTATTTGTGATTTTCCAAAAATAGGTTAGTGAACATATGGTGTCAATTTGACCTCAAGGAAAACTATGTTAATGAGTGTTTTCTACATATCCAATACTCCAATGAGTGCCTCAAACATATTTAATTATCCTCTAGGTGTTGGATTATGTATGTATAAGGGTGTAATATGGTATATGCAAGGTCATGCAATGTTATGTCTTGTAACTTGAAAAATACTAATAATGAGCTAGTATTTGAGTGATTTAGACATGTAATATGACTACTCCTATGGCTGATATGAAAATAAAGAAGAATAGGGCAGTTAAACTTAGTTGTGCAATCGATAAAATGAGCTTGAATAGGTGTTTGGTTGGTCTTTTCTAAATGAATAATGAGTAGGCTTAGATTTGTATTTATACCACACCTTTTGGAAATATCTCATGATAGGGTTAAATAAGACAAATAATCTAACCCATATGTTTTAAAAAAAATTAATTTAGATGACTTTTGAGGACACGACACTTAGTAATAATATAGACACTATTGTCGATGCAAGTTTCCCTATGTGGGAAGCAAGTGTCGGTAGGCTAGGAAGTTGTTGGGGATATAAAATATATAGTGAAGGATATATATCATATTTTAGGCTTTCTATATAGTGTAGGATATATGGTTCATAAAAGATGATAATTTTAAACCATAAGATAAATAGTTAGGCATAATGAGATGGTGAATACGAGCCTTTTAATAGTAGGGAGGTCTAAAATTGAAGGGTGGAGCTTTAATAGGTATATTTAAAGTATAAAATATTGAGATTATATATAGATTATATTTTATTATCTAAATTTTCCACCCTTTTAATATAGTAATGCAGTATAAAATTATTAGTTGAAAGGAAATAAATGTGTACATGGGTGTGTACAACACACCTTGCCTTTGATTTATCCCACTTTGAGTGTTTTTATGGTGTCTAACCTATAATAAATTATATGTTATATTATAAATTAGTGCATATAATCTGAAATTTTAAATAATTAAAATGTTTGGAATTAAATAGACCAAGTAATGAGTAAACCTGTGTGTTGATGCAACCATGTTGCCCCTTATTACTTTGGATTGGTAAAGATATATTATTATGAAGCATTGGAGCTGAGAGGTTCAAAACTAAACTTTGAATATTTAAAAATATATAGTTTAATATAATTATGCCCCAAATATAGTGTGAGGGTGAGTTGTGACATGACCACTGAGATCATTTAATCTCAATCACACAACTCAAGTGACAGTATAATAAAAGCCAAGTTATGTGGTATAACCAACTCAACCTATAAAATAAAAGTATTTTAAGGTTATTGAGGGTATTTAATCTCAACCAAATGAGGCAATTGGTATAGATAGAAAAGGTTCAAAGCATTTCTTCCTACTGAAAATGGTGTTTCTTGGTAAAGTATCAATGCTTCTTGGTAAATAAGTTTGAATAAGTTTGAATGTGTATTCACAGTTTTTTTTACTCTTGCATTGAATATTAAACTCTAATGTGTTTCAAGATAAATTATCTATCAAAATATAACCTATGATATATAATAATGTATAATATATTTCTCATATCTAAAAACTCTATCCCAAATCTATAAAAATCAGTGTAATGTGTATAGGATTATGACTCAAATGCATATCTAAATCATGTAAATTATAATGGAACTCTATAAATTTTAATAATTGTATAAGTGTGGAGGTCATATCTCTATTACATTTCCCCCATTAATATTCTCCCCCCCCCCCCCACTTTCAAGTGAGGGGAATGGAATTTGGTAGTTACCTTACCTCAAAAGGATAAGATAACTATATAATTTGTGTATGAATTATGTAGCATATAAGAGTAGCATGTCTAAGTAGATATATCAATGAATCTCATAGTATGTGATCCCAACAATCCCTAAGATTAATGATATGTATCATGGTATCATATATATATTAATTTTAGAATATTAATAAATAATCAAGCACACACACAATATCTCTCAATGTCACACAAAATGGGTCTAAGGAGACCAAAAATAAGGGGCATATTTAAATGTCACACACTTGAATGAATGATATCTTTCAAATTTCCATATAGAAAAATAAATTATCATACAATGGCACACATGCAAATAAACAAGGAATATATTAAAATGTTCCACAAGCAAGCCAATATAAAGTAATAAAATGACACCCAAGGAAGTGACCATGTGAATAAATGAAATATAAGCAACCTACATAAGCATATCATACTAATCCCTACATATGTGTGTTTGTAAAAAATGTCATGTAATATAGTATATCAAGTACACTTCAAAACATGTAAAAAAGAGTATATACATGTGTAAGTGTTGGTATCTAATCTAAACATTATAATGGAAAAGTGATCATAAAATAATATAACATATATCAATTGTGATCAAGGAAGCAGATGCCCCCAACATAGTGTGTCATGAAGGAAGAGGAAAATCCCAAAATTTGTATACTCATGTATCATGTATCATGTATCTAATGCATGTTTGTATCAAAATTAAGTATGTGTAAAACATATGTGAATCTATAAAATAAATTATATGATATATAATAACATAAAGTAAACAACATAGATGCCAAGGAGCTAGTAAACATGTGAATACTAAATATGTTTTTTGTATTTTTTGAATTTATTTTTATGTTTTTGTATTTTATTGAATATTTAATTTTTTTTATTTTTTGAATATTAAAAAGGTCTAACCTATGATAACATCTAAAGGATATCATAGGAATCTCCAAACTCAGAATGTGGTACATCAAATTGGTGATAATGCTCAAGAGCATGTATAGGTGTAATATTTGTAACTATATAATCTATGGTGCTCTAAATATGTCTCATAGGACTCTATGGTCATGAAGAGGTAATATAAATAACCATTATTTAGTGATCTATGGTTTTATTAGTGTAATTGTAATTAGAACATGTTTATGTGATCTTAGAAACTAGGTAGTTTGTGTAGGTGTAGATGAGAATTATATGGAATCCGCTATGTATCTTTGGTTGAATGGTCTCTCCAGTATGAGACACCTAATAAATGGAGTCAAATATTGCTTACCCTTTCATAAATAATTAACCTTAGTAGGTTATATAATTATTTTTCTTGTAATAGACTTCTCTTATTCAAGTGGTTGTTCTTATGGAATTTTATAAATTGTGACTACCCTGTTGGTATGAATGTATTTAATAAAACCATGCATTAGGAGGGTACTATGCATATTTTATGTATCCAAGGTCATCCCAATAAAATATCAAAGACTCCAATGTAGGATATAACTATAAAGGTAGTGACCACATGTGTTAGACCAACTTGTAAAAGTAAATCAATCTCACCATTAACATGTTGTGATGTTCCAACAAATGCTCTGACTATTTTGGTTGAAGGGTATAAATAATCATGTGTATATCAAAAATATGTAAGTAACATCATGGTACATGCATTCTCATTGGAACTATTATTGATCATAACACTATATTTAGGATTATTTTTAAGGTATGCTTGAATAAATAATGAATATATATCTGAGTCATCATCCACAATTTCATTATCATCAAATCTAATAGAAGTTAATTGAACCATAAGAGGTAATTTGTGTGTGTAATTGAAAATAATCCCATAGAATGGGTGATAATAATATGATGGAGGAGGATGTGAATTATATTCTATTTTTAGTTTTAGATTTTTCTTAGAATTATCTTGCAATGAATTTTTAAATATCTTCTAGTTTTGATGGTCACCATGTTGTGAACCTAAATCCTTTGGAGGATCATCAAAGGTAATTGTTGATTATAAATAAGGTCTTGTATCTTATGTTTCAAGGTATAACATTTATTTTTAGAATTCTTTGGGCCTTAATGATAGTCACATTTTCAATTAACATCATATCATTTTGGTAGAGGTCAAATCATATCAACCTCTATAGGAGGAGGGAGAGATATGAAATGACACACCACAATATTAATTAACAAAACTAGAGACATAGGTAATTGTGTAAATTATCTCTTAGGTGCATTGGATAATATAAAATTATTATGTTGTTATGATACTGCATTAACCATTATGGTTACTTCCTTTTTAAGTTATGTAGGTTTTACGTTGTATCTTTGTTTGATATGAAGCTTATTAGTTTATGTAGTCGACATGTTTTCTACATACTTAAGCTTGTTTAATGAAATAAGTTTAATTTCATGATCTTGGATAATATGTCATAAGTCATAAATATATTTTAATTTTTTAAAGACAATGGACTCATGTAATGATACAAGTAAATTTTTCTTAAAGATGTCTTGAATCTCTTTATCTGCCATTGGATTTATCATTTTGGCCAACATTGTTCTATATCTCAAAACATATTCATTTATGGGTTCATTGGTTCCTTGTTTGATCTTATAAATTTATGCATATGGCATATTTTTAGTGATATTAATAGAGAAATGTGCTATAAAATTATTTATTAGAGGTTTGAATGCTTTCACTATTTATATTGGTAAGTCATAGAACCATCTTAAAGCATATTCCTTTAGGCTCCTTAGAAATAATTTATTCAAAAGTTTATCATTTGAGGCATAATCAAGGGATGTCGCATAGAAATATTATAGATTTTTTTAGGATCACCCTTGCTATTATAAGATGTGAACTTAGGTACAATAAAACTAGATGGCAAAGGGTGCAAAGATATCTTAGGTGCTATAGGATTATGTAATACATCTTTAGAATCAATATCATGAGTTTATTTAAAAGCATTTTGATCAATGTTAGTAACTTTAGCCTCCAAATCTTTGATAACTTAGAGTAGAGTTTGGACTGAAGACCCATTGAGATTAAGATTATATACTTGAGAAATCACCAAAGGGGATGTGACCATGGTTTAAGTTGATATAGACATTGAAAATAATAATTGGGTTTAAGTATGAATTTTTCCCATGGCGGATGTAATAATAGTTGTTCTCTCTAAGGGATCACCATTTTTGCATGTCAATGCACTAGCCTTAGCATGTTTATTGATTCATTCTTGTTTAACATGTAAGAAGGCATTAATTAATGAATTATTTATATTTAGTTTATTGACTAATGCTTCTTTATCTTTCATTTATAAATGATATTTATTAACATTTTCCATATTTGATAAATACAAATAAAGGTGCCAAAGGAAATCAAAATATTCAAATCTAGAAATTATTGAAATAAAAAACCCTAGAAGACTGAAAACCCTAGAGAAAGCTAAGAGTTGCATGAGAAGACACAAGGCTCAGGTTCACCAAATTTATAACCCTTTTTTAGAAGTGTGGGTGAGGGTTAAAGGGGTAGAATAACCCATACAAAAAGATGAATAGAACTATTCCAGAGAAGCCCAATTGATTAAAACTCAAATAAATTAATATTTTAAATTTAAATTATGAGTTATGCTAAATATATAAATTACATTCAAAATAGTAGTTTAATTGTATAAACATGGATAAGAGATAATAATTATCTTATATAAAAATGTGAAAGAAGATTTGAGAAGTGAAAAGGTGGAAATAGGTAGGAACAAGATCAAAATATAGTTTTCAAATTTTGGAAATATTATTTATGGAGGCTAGGACACTTGAGTTAGCCTTGGGACACTTGCATCAATAGCGGTGTCCTAATATAAATGAAATAGCCTAGTATGTAATATTCACTATATTATAGAGAGACCACTTAGATTTTTTTGGGTTTTCTATCACCTTTTTTTATTTATATTATTCATGTGTGTATGAAGTAGATTATTGTATGTGGATCAAACCCTAGCTCTTCACCTTAGGTCTTTGTCCCTAGACAAAAATGGGTTAGTGGGTTGAAGGTGTCAAGCTAACCTCAAGGACCCCTCTATCAATGAGAATTTATTACATATCCAATACTCTAAGTAGGGCTTTACACATATGTATCTATCCCTTATGTGTTTAATTTTTTGTGCACAAGGGTGAAATATGATATATGCAAGAGAATGAAATGATCTAGATTGTAACTTTAAAAATATACTCATGGGTTATTCTTTGAGTTTTTTAGACCTAAAATATGGATACTCTTGTGACTGATATGAAAATAGGTAAGAATAGGGTAGTAGAACTTAGTTGTGTAATCAATTGAATGAACTTAAATAGGTGCTTACTTGGGATTTTATATATGAATAATGAGTAGGCTAATATTTTATTTATACCACATTTTTTAAATATTCAAGGTAGGGTTCAATAAGATAAATAGGTTAACCCATATGTTTCAAAATATTTGTGATTTAGATGACTTTTGAGGACTATACACTTGATAAGAATTTAGACACGTGTGTCAATGCAAGTATACCTATGTGGGATACAAGTGTGTGGAATGATAGAAAGTTGTTGAGTATTTAAAACTAACATTGAAGGATATGTATCTTTTTTTAGGTTTTTATGCAATGGATGAGATCAATGTCATCATAAATGATAGGGTTGGACCATAAGATAAACATTAGGCATAGTGAGATGACAAATGTGAGCCTTTAGGCAATATGGAGGTATAAAAGTGAAGGGTATAACCTCGATAGGTATTTTTCAATTATACAAGAATGAGACGATATATTAATCAAATTTTAGTATCTACACATATATAAGCATAATAATGTATCCAAAAAGGAATAAGAAGATAAGTATGTCAAAACACTTAGAATGCATTTTTTTAATAATTATTTTTTACATTTTTATTTATTTTAATTTCCAAAAAAAAATATTGAAACATATAAAAGAATAAAAAAATCATTTCAAAAAATTAAGCAAACACCTGAAACTAAAACTATAGACCAAAACACTAGCATAACTTTTTAGGAAAAAAATTCTAGAAGAAATCATAAGAAAAACCTTAAAAAAACCTAGACAAAACCATAATAAAAAATCATAGTATATATTTTTAAAAACCCCTAATAAAAATCTAAGGATAGAACCCTATTACAACCATAAATGATTCTGGGAATGTCATTACTTGAATCTAAAACATGTTTTTGCATCAATTACTAAACTTCAAGTGCTAGTGAAGGAATTTGTTTCCTATAAAATCTTTGATCAGATATAAAAAATCATCTCAATCTTTTATAATTTCATCTTTCATAAAAAAATAAATCTCATTAAACATAATTTATTTCAATTTTTCCTCAATTAAATTGATCTGAATCCTAGCTCATCTCAAACAAGGTAAAACCTTCATATCTTCAAAAATAATTGAAGCATCCTTCACCTTCATATCACTTGGCAGTGCACTTAACAAAAGAGTTACATTCTTTCTTCATACAATACCTCAGTATATCATTGGCATTGGTTATATGGATACAAACCCTAAAAATAATTTCAATATGTCTCCTCATTAATTCCCTCCTAATTTCTACCATAATTGGAAATGATTCTTCATACAGCTTGTGACTCAAAAAAGAACCAATGAAATAATTATGAGACTTGATAACAAAAAAATACCTAGTGACTTTTATGAGGCTTAAATTATATAACTATAAGATATAAATCTACTCTTGGTATACTCTTTTTCATGTGACACATTCCTTTCTATAGTTTTGTCAAAATAAAACATAATTTACTAATAATAGAGGTTGGTGTTTATATATTTTATTGCATATAATCTCCTTTAATCACCTATCTTGGTCATGAGTTTTAAAATTTTAGGTGAAAAAAATTCAAAAATTATATAATATGGAAAAAAAATGACTTCAAGATTTCCATAAAGGGGTTTTGTGCACCAAATTGACCTCAAGCAAGTGGTAGTGACCTAAAAACCCACCCCTACTCTTACACACACACACACACACACACACACACACACACACACACACACACACACACACACACACACACACACACACACACACACACACACACACACACACACACACACACACACACACACACACACACTCACACACACACACTCACACACACACACACACACACACACACACACACACACACACACACACACACACACACACACACACACACACACGCACACGCACGCATGCACGCATGCACACACGTACACACACACACACACACACACACACACACACAAGCACAAGCGCGCACACACACACACACACACACACACACACACACACACACACACACACACACACACACACACACACACACACACACACACACACACACACACACACACACGCACGCACACATGCACGCATGCACGCACACACAGACGCACACACGCACACATGCACACGTGCACATGTGCACATGCGCACACACACACACACACACACAAACACACACACACACACACGCGCACGCACGCACACATGCACACACACATATATTTTAAATAACATAGTTCTTTATTACTATGATTTATATTTACTTTAAATGTTCAATTGGGGCTAACAAATATTTGGGTAATGAAAGCTCTTTTTTCAAAGCATGAAGAGGTGGGACCACTAGTCATTTATCATTCGTGGGGTTGAGGTAATTTTTTAACAATTTGGAGTGCTCCTAAGTCAACAATATTGTATGCCACCATAGTGTGATCACCTATTGGGAATTATAAACTATGATCAAAGCTTAGTGAGCATCTCTAAGGTATCAACATGGATGAATAAAGCAAAAAATGTGGCCTTGAAACATTGAACCTTAATAGCTCAATTTTCCCTTTTTTTATTTTTTAACTTTGGACTTTCCATGGAGTATAAAAAAATGCCACTTTTATAACTCTAATACATTTGAAAATTATAGTTTAGTGTGATGCCAAGGTAAACTATTGTGTGGTGAAATTGAAAGAGAAAATACTTGACAAGAAATAGTAATTCTTTATGAAAATTTAGAAACAAATGTTAAGGTAAGGGTTTCATCCAATATGAAAATATGCAACAAAAAAATTAGAGATTTTGTTTTAATGATGAATGTATATAATTTTCATCAAAAAGTATGATAAACATTACATATTAAATTTTTTTCATTTCATTGTCACAAAAGTTTACTTTTAACAAAAATAAATTGAACTAAAAACATAATCAAAATTAGTTAGTTATTATTATCACCCAAAAGTGGCAATTGGATGCTAAGAGTGTCGCTTGAATTACCCTATCCCTAGGCTAGCCACAGACCTATCCTTGAGCATTAGACTTATATTTTTAGGTATTCAATAGGCTAAAATCACCTAAAACTAGTTATAACCTAGTCCTAGAATTATCATCTTAGAACCTAATCCAAATTGCTTAGTAGTCTACCAAGTGGACATTAGCGCCACATTTGGCACATTATAGCCATATGGAACTAGTGTCCCTAGTTGGGTACTATTGTCCTTAGCCATAGCTCTTCCCAACAAATAGTTTTTCAAATGTGTGTCCCTCTTAAGGTCAGCCTAAGAACATTTCCTTATTGACACAAATAACAAAACCCTATAAATACAAGTCTAGTCCACCTATATTCAATAGATGGAAAATAAATGCAAAAGCTATTCAAACCAAAGACAAAGTTATACAAAATTAAGGTATTTGATCCATATTGTGCCCTAATTTATGCATACTATCATCTACAGTAGCCCTAAGTCTAATTTTCAAGCATTTCAAATCTCAAGCACATTCAATGCATCCAAGTCCACTCTTATTCTAGCATTCTCTTGCACATACATCAAGCATTAGGTGGGAGAACTACATCAGACTTGATCCCTCTTCAGAGTATTGGTATGTAGGAAAATCTCTATATAATGGGGTGTTGAGGATGTCCAATCCATCCTACTAATACACACAAAATTATTGATAATGCCATAATTATAGGGAGATTAGGGTTTGCACATCAAATTAGGTTTTCTAGGCACAACACAAAGCTCCAGGTTTTAGTCACGCATGAATAAAACATATAGACATAGGTGCAAGTGTTCCCCAAAAATAGGAATAGTCCCAAAAGGGGACATTAGCATCACATTGAAGACACTAAACATAGATTTCACTATTATTCAAATTGGGTGCTACTATCTAGTGAGCAGATAAATAACAGAATCCTATTGATGACACAAACTATTGCCCAAATCTCAAATTTTAGAACCTAGATTATTTGTGACATTCAATTTTCATATAAGTCTCTATTTATCCCTATTTGTTACTATTTATAGAAAGTCAAATAAGGTCAAAATCATAATAAATTATTGCATGTTTATTTAACTTATTTTGACATCTCATCCCCTTAACCAAACATAGGAGTTACACTTGTAAAACCTTAAAAGGTTAAATCATTTGGTGAACCCAACTTACTTTGAATAGTACTTCAAACCCTAGTTTGCATTAATTCTAATTTTTTATGCAATAAATCAGGGTTGCATACTTATAATTTTTTGATTATTTTAGACAACCCATATAAATTAAATCAATTTCATATTAGGGTTTCAATTTATTTGAATATAATTTAAATTGTTGCAAAGAAACCCTAAATTCAAAAAAACCTAAACATAGACACACTTAGGGTTTGTATCCTTTTTTATTTATACTCAAATTTTATTTTCAAAACACAAATTTCAAATTCATATATCTTTTGATTTATATAATCATGATCTTAATGACAAAAGAAATCAGTCACTTTTTGTTGCAAAGTCTAAACTTTCAGTTGCATGTTTATTCCCTTTAATTCAAAATGAACTCAGAAAAAACATAATCACATGCATATATGATGCTTTATATCAATTTAAATATATGTTATATCTCATAGCATGTTATCTTTCTCCTATATTGAATTCCATTAACAAGAAAATGTATACACATATAGAGGATTTAACACATAAGCTAACAACTATGGTTCAAGTTTCAATGTCATATCTTATGTATAAATAAGAATATCCTTCTCCTCCTCATCTCCATGAGGGTGATAACTACTTTCCATATAACTAGTTTCATGCTATCATTCCTCCATGAGATGAAGTAGCCTATACCAATGTCACTAATCCCTGCACTCAGCCTATTCACACCTCTTCCCTATAGGGTGTGTGCCTACATGTTCAAAGAAATAGCTAGGGTTTGCACTTGTGAAACTCTATGTGATCAACTTATTAATATGAGAAAGATAATTATAGGTTTACAAAATAAAAATCAACTATTGAATGAAAAGATTACAATATTGGAAAAACAATTTACAAGATAAAGGCCTCCAAGGCACAGTAGTGTAAATAATGTTTATACATCTTCAACTAGTCAATTTATTGCAAACAATGTTACTTATCAGAACACAAAATCAAAAAACAATACATCTATAACTAGTGATTCAAAAATCATTCAAATGAAAAATAAAATTTCAAATGAGACACTGAGGGGCATGATTAAATCTAAGTTGATCAACCTACCTCCTCTAAAACCAATGAGATGATCTAGATCTTTTTGTGCATATAATAGAATGCATCGGCACCACATCAATTCATGTTTATGATTAAAAATAAAAATGCAATAGATAATGGATACAGATGATTCATACAATGACACTTCATCCACACAACATGTAATGGCACATCCACTAAATTAAAAAGGGCTAAATTCAGAAATAGTACAATAATGGTTACCAAAGCATAACTTAAAACAACAAAGGGTTTTAAAAGCATAATCACAATAATAAATAGTACAACAAGCATAAATAAATCAAACAAAGCTACCTCTCTGAAAGGAAACATAAAATTCAATATGGTATGGGTTTGGTCAAAAGTATCTATAAAATTATGATTACCATGGTCAAGGTTTGGGCAAATAGGCCCAAAACATCACTTCTCCTATTTTAGTAGTTAGTAGGGTTTGGGATTTATTGAAAATTCCAAGACAAATCATTAACATACTTAATTTATCAGGGCAATGCATCCAAATACACATGACATGTGATAGATAGAGAAAGAACTTAATTTGGAAATTCAAAATCATGCTCAATAAACAAGCATTCTCAGAATAGGTTTTCTAGAAAAAGAGCTTCCACAACACCATATATATATAACAAGCATATTTTTAAAGGGAAAATCATAATCAATATGCCAAAGCACAATTACAAAAGTTCAAATCCATAGTATGAGTCAATTCCTTCTAGTATATCATGTTATTATGATTTTGATGTGGAACAATAATATGATTCTAATTAGGAATAATACAGAGATTGCTACTGCAACAACATTCAATTACAACATAACAATCACACTTCACAGGATATTATCATTCCTATTTTTGACATAGGCCATAGTGATAGTGAGTCTCCCATGAGACTCACTGGTTAGTATGGTTCTTATTCTTGTATATATTCCCTTCTCTCTCTCACTTCTTGTACATAGTTTATTTGCATATGCTTGAACATAGCTTATACTCAGAAAACATAAAAATAATATAATATGTCAAAATAAGAAACATCTAAATATTTAAAGAACACATAATTTTTATAGATTATATACATTGTTATGTTTACATTTCTACTACTTATCAGATATTGCATATTACTAACTATCCTAGTATAGTCAATTTTATCATACACATATACTTCACTTTTTATTGTCGAGTGCTTGTAAATTCTAGATATGACTCCAATCAACTACACTAATCTAGAAAAGTTATCATCTACCCATTAGAGGAATTTACACCATTCCAAGTTTTTTCATTTGATACATCCACCCACTCAGGGGCATCTCCTACATAGTTGCTATAACCAAGTTTTATCTTTACATACTATACATTCTAGTTTTTGCATTAATTTTATCTAGATATTGATCATTACTCCTCATTGCTCAGATTTGTTTCTCGATTATCACTAGTTAGCCTCAGTATATATGCATCTTGGCATCTACATAGATTTGTATTACATAGTTATACATGCTTTCATTTCTAGTTCCTAGTTTAGATTTGGTTGTGTTTCCTATACTTCTTCCATCTTATAAGGAATTTAAATATGCCGTTATTATTTGACTTCTAAACCACTTTTTTATTTGTGTGTCTTAGACATGTGCCCATGTCCCTTGTGTGTGCTCTTTCATTCTTCTATATGTGGACATTTGAACATGTCCTTCTATTTGGATTTATGCCAAATTGCTTGTTGTTTGCATATGTGGATATTTTAACATGTCCTTGTATGTCTTCATTCTCAGTTTTAGTGACATGTGCCCATTTCCCTTATATTGTGGCCCCTTGGCCTACCTTTTACATGCCTCATGTGATTGTATGTTTACTTCCTTATGTTATTATACACCATGACACTTGTATTTGTTTGTTACACATACACTAGTTTTTGATGCCATGAGAGATCACATGCATCTACCTATCCTACTTGGGAGCCTTGATGGACATCATGCCCCATCCCCTATGTAATTACTCAAATTTTATAGCTATATACATTGATTACATCTATCTTGACACCCTTGTGTATTGATATATTATAACATGCATATTTGATTTCTTACTATTTCTCAGATACATTTACATTATGATGTTATGTTTTACAGTACATTAAAATATCATGCACATGCTCTAGCAAACACATTTTGTAGAGCTAGTTTTTTAAAGGGGAATTATTACACAATTTTCACAAATACCCTCAAAAGAGGGGGCATTCATAGGGTTTTATCACAAAGATTAGGCTCATATAATGATTTTCATAGATACATTTCAACACACAAGCTCAGTTTTAGATATTAGACTCAAGGTAGATATAGAACAAAATAGAAGCTTAGAATTTAGTTTAGATCTTAAAAAAATCATACTAGTCAGTCATTAGCACCTAGATTGGGACACTAGCGTCATAGGGAACTACTATCCACTATAGAGTGCTAATGTTTAGTAGCACTAGATTTAAGATAATCTAGATCATTCAAACTAGTACACTAGGTACAATACAAATTTGCATAGATGCAGACATAATTTTGGTAGTTATGTTTAGATTTAGCTTATATTAATTCATTTGAATTCAAATTCATATTATTTTCTCATATTTAGGTGCATCATGTGTGGCATGATCACTCATACATTCAAATCAGTTACACAGGTTCAACTATTACATACTTGATTCAGGTTTAGTATACTTAGATACTAGATTAGGGGCATGTGTGTGGCATAGTCTCCATATACTCAACTTTAGATAGGTTGATCAAATATAATGTTAAATTCCATGTCATTCTCTACATTATATACACTTTCTATCACATTCCATATTATCACCAAATTAATTCCTTACTCCATCTACAGTGGTTGGCATTCCCAAGTGGCCTAAAGCCACCTAATATATTTGAGTGGTCACAAAGCCAAATACATAGTTAGATTTAATCAGTTAGATACTTTTATCACTTTGCATATTACATTTATAGATGTATCTACTTCACACATGGGGAAATGATGGAGTCATGGCCTACTTGACTTCTTGAGACACCTACATGAGAGGGCTAGACACACTTACAATCTTATCCAAGCTATTCATAGAGATCAAGATCCACCAAGCATGGATGGGCAATGATGGAGTCAAAATTAGATTGAGTTTTTGAGCCATCCATATGAGGATTGAGCAAGCCATCATCTCAATTCAAGTTATTTAATGATATGATCACTATGCACATACACACACACAAGTTATCACTAGGTTCATGCATTAGTTCATGTACCCAATGAGGTGTATTTATTCCTTTCCTCTCTCTTTACTCATTTTGACTTGGTTATTTCATTTCAGCATAGTCTTGTGATTTTGATCATCTCTTAAGTAAGAATTGATTTTTGCATGTTTCATTATAGGACAGTAATTTTGATCATGTTCCACATATGTAGACCCAAAATCTCATATTTAAACTCAGCTACATAGGATTCACTCCCAAGGTAAGCCTAGGTACATTTATTTTTCCTTTATACTAGTCATTTCACTTTGTTGCATTAATAGTACAAGGGGTGGGGCAAATGTAATCACCTAAAAGTGGTAATTGGATGCTAAGAGTGTCAATTGAGTTATCCTATCCCTAGGCTATCCATAGACCTATCCTTGAGCATTAGACTTACATTTCTAGTCATTCAAAAGGCCACAATCACCTAATACCAGTCATAACACAATCCTAAAACTATCATCTCAGACCCCAATCCAAATTTATTAACACTCTACCAAGTGGATATTAGCACCACATTTGGGACACTATAGCCATATGGTGCTAGTGACCCCAACTAAGCACTACTATCCTTAGCCTCAACACTTCCCAATGGATAGTTTTTCAAATTTTTACACCTCCTAAGGTTGACCTAAGCTCATTTTCTTATTAGCATAAGCAACAGAACCCTATAAATACAAGTTTAATCCACCTCTATTCACTAAATGAAAAATAGATGCAAAAGTTATTCAAACCAAAGATAAAGTTATGCAAAACAAAGATATTTGATCCCCATTCTTCCCTACTTTCTTCATACTACCATCTACAATAGCCTTAAGTCTAGTTTTCAAGCATTTCAAATCTCAAGAACATTCAAGGCATCCAAGGCCACTCTCATTCTAGCATTCACTTTCACATACATCAAGCAGTAGGTGGGATAAAGACATCAAACTTGATCCCTCCTTGGAGTATTGGTATGTAGGAAACTCTCTACATAGCATGGTGTTGAGGATGTCCAGTCCATCCTACTAACACACATAAAATTATTTTTAATGCCATACTTGCAAGGAGATTAGGGTTTTCACATCAAATAAGGTTTTATAAGTACAACAAAGAGCTCTAAGTTTTGATCATGAGGAATAAAACATACAGACATAGGTGCAGGAACTCCTTGAAAATAGGAATAGTCTTGTAAATGGGACATTAGCACCAAATTGAGGATACTACACACACATGGCACTATAGTCCAAATTGGGTGTTATTGTCCAGTGAATAAACAAATAACATAATCCTATTGATGACATAGGCTGCTACCTAGATTTCAAATTTTAAAAATTATATCATCTGTGATTGTCTATTTTTAGATAAGTCTCTATTTATCCCTATTTGTTGATATTTATATAAATTCAAACAAATTTAAAATAATAAAAAATTAGTACTTAATTATTTCATATCTTTTAAACTAATTTAGACATCTCAGCTCCTTAACCAAACATAGGAATTACATTTATAAAACCCTAGAAGGTTAAATTAGTTACATGACATATTATGGACAAATTTTGCACTGAAACAAAATAATTTTTTAGCTAATATGACAAGACTTATTCAAATACAATAGATGTAGTTGATCCACTGGAATAATTAGGTAATCGCAGGGAGTTGAAGGATAACTCTTTGGACATTTTATCATAATGCATATGTAATATTGTACACATACTAGCATACAAATAACATGTACACATTATTTAAATTGAGGCTCAGTGATTACCAAACCATAATGTGTATGCAATTTTGTCTATGTGAGTTTGAAATTGCAAAAACAAATGCATTTGACATTAAAAATAACAAAACTACATATGTGTTATAATGTCCACATGTAATAACATGTATGCATTATGTTTCAACGAAAGTATGTAAGGGATAGAATATAAAAAGGGGTGAATTAGAAGGTGGGGGTGGGGATAGTTTACTAAAATAAATGTTAAGTTTAAGGAATTTAACAAATAAATGTCAATTTATACTTTAAATTTATTTTAGTAAATATAATAAATTAGGGTCACTCTACATTTGATAGAGTTGGTCTCACAGTTGCATGCCTTATGATGTCAGAAATAATTTTTCAAAATATAATTTGGTTAGTAATTAGGCATTTTCAAGGTTTCATTATTGAACCTATGGATTTTGAGTCATAACTTTTGCAATTGATGTCTATTTTGGGTAAAAATATAGCCATTTTTAGGTTTTGATGCCTTATGGATTGATTTCTAACATTTATAGGAATCATAGGTTTATTATAATTATATTTTATAAACCAATGCACACTCAACCACTATTTTATTCCAATTTTAGTTATGATTAGATCCCTTATAATAAAAAAGGTGACACAACAACACCATATTCATTTTTGACTAGGGTAAATAAGGAAAATTTAGGCTACATTTAAGTGTGGTCACCCTAATAGAATTTGAATTCATGCCAAAATGGTGTGCATAAGGAAATATAGGTTGCATTTTTGACCCATGCACATCCAACTACCCAATCATGTCAATTTTACTTGTGATTGGGTCTGTTATACGCCAAAAGTGGCACAAAAATACCATATCCACTTATGATCAAGGTAAACACAAATAATTTTAGGCATATTTTTTTACAACCACTCCATTTCTCTTCAAATTCAAAAAAAAAATGTGTGATTGTAATAAAGTCCAATTATGAACTTTGCACATCCAACCACCAATTTATGTTTATTTTACTTGCGATTAGCTCTATTATTGCCAATGATGACACAACAACACCTTATCCAGTTGTGACCATGAAAATGCATATAATTTTCAACACATGTATGTGTAATAACCTTAATTCACTTTGAATTCAATCCAAAGTGTTGTGATTAGGACAACATAGATCACATTGATGACTTGCACACATCAAGTGACCACTTTATGCTAATTAAACTTTCTCATTATCAGTGTATTTTTTAAGGGTTGGAAAAATATATATGATGTAGAAGGGTAGGTGAATTATCAAGCCATTATCAAATATAACATAGGTGAATAGTTATCAAATTTCAATAAAAAGCATATGACTTTAGAAAATGCTTGATATTTAATAAATTAAGTGAGGTGAAAAATATAATGTTTTGAAGTGAGTGATAATTACTGGTAAATATATTAATACTACCAGATATGAGAATAATGTCTAAATGTAACATTACACACTAGAGGAGGGAAAATAAATTATAGAGCATTCCTTGTGCTCAATAGCAAATAATCAAGATGAAGCACTTGCTATGAATTCTACTCAAAATTAGATCCTAGTATTGATCACAAAAAGTGTACATAAATAGTAAGAGTGATCATAAAAATCATAAAATTTGACTAAAGAGTTCATGCAGAACAACAAACCTTAAATGAGACTTCCAAGTTCACAACGAAAGGAAATTACAAATAAGAGAATGACTGAACATTTATATAACATAACCCATATAGCTATTGGACCAGTAGGTGATCCAATCCTCTAACCTCTTATGTTATGTTGCCAGGGTGGAATGCATTCAAGTAAATAGTTGTCCCATAGTTAGATCCTTGACCATACATATCATAATTGAGCACATGTATTGACCATAACACATTAATTAATCTAAATCAAGGGGATGTTGGAAATATTGTCATTGATGTCAAAGGTTTAGTATTATTGGTGATAAAGGCCCCATTGCATTTAATATTGTTTATCTTGGCTAATATGAGTTAATATTTATTTAATATTAATGAATATATTTTTGGTTGCATATGAGACAAAATAAGGGCCCATGGAGAAGTCGAAGAGTCACGGGATAAAGACAAAAGAAGGATGGGACGCATTTTCCCATGAAGAGTCATCTTGGGGAATACCAAGAGTCACTAAGTGAAGACAAAAGAGTAAAGGGCGAATTTCTCATGAAGAGACACTTTGAGGAATACAAAAAGTCACCAAAGATAAGGACAAAAGTGGGAAAGACGTTTTTGGTCATGAAGGGTCACCACATGACTTTTCAAATGCTTGGATATGAAGGGTCATCCAAGATTGGTGCCATTTTCCATGAGGAATGAAGCGTCACAAAGGGGGAAGGCCAAAGGTCATTTGAAAAGCTATAAATAAAGGCTTGAGTAGCCATTTATAATGTAAAAGTGAGAGGTTGATTTGATATTGTAATATCTAGCTTAGAAGAGCAATTGTGAGAGATGATTTGTATTTGTTATATCTAGCTTAGAAGAGCAAAAGTGAGAGAGAAGAAGAAGATGTTGTATTGATATATCATTTGTTGAGATAGCAACATTGAGAGATAGGTGTGTGGTATACACAAAGGGGTTGGTGCTCTTGTGGGTTGGTGCTCGAAAAAGGGGTTGGTGCTCCTATGGGTTGGTGCTCACGAATAAGTGTTGGGTTGGTGCTCGGCAAAGGGGTTTGAAGCTCCTGTGGGTTGTTGCTCATGAATTGAAGCTGAGGTTTGTACTTGGAAAAGGGGTATGGTGCTCTTGTGGGGTTGTTCTCATGAATATATTTGAAATTGATTCTCTGTGGTTTTTCCCACATTGGGTTTCCATGTTATATCTGGTGTCTCTCTCTATCTTATGTCATGTTTATTGTTTGAGTTTTATTACATATCTTGAATGATTGATTAAATAGAATTTGATAAAAGGAAAGATTTATAAGATATATAATATAATGATTCACCCCCCCTCTCAGTATATTCCATGCTTAACAATTGGTATCAGAGCAGGTTCCTTTTTGAAAAGTTTTATAGCTTGAAGGTAGATCAGGAAAGCATGATGGCTAGGTCACAGGAAGGATTTTTTACAAATAAGGAAACTTTGTTTGATGGGACGAATTATGCTTTTTGGAGCATGAGAATGAGGTTTATTTGATGGCCCTTGGATTTGACATATGGAAATCAGTGGTGGAAGAATATGAAGAGCCACAGACATCTACAATTACTCCAGCAGAAAAGAAGGCAAGTGAATGTAATGCTAAAGCTTTAAATGCTATTCTATGTGGTTTATGTGAATCTAAATTTGTTAAATTTATGAAATGTAAATCTACTCATGAAACTTGGGTAAAACTTGAGAATATTTACAAAGGTGATGGAAAGGTTCAGCAAGCTAAGTTGTAGACTTTTAGAAGGCAGTTTGAAAGTTTGAAGATGGAAGAAGAAGAAGAAGATATAACAAGTTATCTCTTGCAAGTTGATCAGATGGTAAATCAGATTCAAGGTATTGGAGAAACATTGGAAGAGTCAATGGTGGTGCAAAAGGTTTTGAGATCTCTACCAATGACATATGATGCAAAGGTTCTGGCAATTGAGGAGATGAAGAAATTAGCCAAGTTGAAGATGGATGAGCTTCATGGTATTCTCATGGCATATGAGATGTAGACAAAACAAGATAAACCCTCAAAGAGAGAAGCAAGTTTCAAGACATCAAAGAAGGAGAAAGCTAAGATTCATGAGTCAAGTGATAGTTCCAGTGATGATAAAGATGACAACGAAGCACTTTTCATTCGCAGGCCAAAAAGAGGAAGAGGTAAATATCAAGGAAAATTACCTTTTAAATGTTTTAATTATGGAAAGATTAGACATTTTTTATCTAGATGCCCAGATAAGGTTAAAGATGAAGAAGAAGAAAAGCCTACATATAAGAAAAATTTCAAAGGAAAATCTACGAAGGGATTCGAGAAGAAGAGCCTATATTCTAAAGATCCTAGCTCAGGCGAAGATAGTGGAGTCAGTGATTCAGAAGAAGAAGAGATTCTATTCATAGCTATACATGATGATGATCAAGAAGAAGAAGAGGAGGAAGCTGAATTAGATATGGAAGGAGAACTCAATTGTGCCCTAGAAGAGTTAGAAGTTGTTCAGAAGAAGAATCGAAGGTTAAAGAGCCAGATCGAGAAAAATGAACAAGAGTCAAAGGAAATGATTGAAGATCTACAAGCACACTTTGAAGAAGCCAAGAAGAATAAATAAGATCTCAAAGCACACTTGGAAATAGCAAGAAAATATTGTGAAAGGTATGTTATTGAAATTTCCTCTTTAAAAGAAGATATTCAAAAAGCAGTCAGTGATAAAGTAGTGAGTGATTCAAAATTTGAGGATAGCACTAACATGCTGAATAAGATATTGGAAAGTCAAAAAGCATATTCAGATAAGATAGGGATCAGATTTTAAAATAAAAAGAGCTATGCTAAAGCTCTTACAAAAGAGAAAACAAATAGGGGAGAAGAGAAGAATACAGGGGACATTCCAAACAGAGAAAGCTAGAAAGAACAAAGCTACAAAAGGCAATCAGGTCAGAGATATACAGACAGGTCCTATTTTTATGGTTATTATTTTTATTGTAATGGATATGGTCACAAGAAAGAAGAATGTAGAAAAAGAGCTAACAATTTTATAAATAAGGAGAAGGAAAGTCAAGTAGAGTCAAGCAAAAGCCACAACTCTTTTGCTCCTCTATCAAGCTTTAATGAAGAGATCATAGTATGCTACAAGTGCAACAACTACGAACACATAGCTTGGTATTGTAGAAGTGTGTTTGAGTCATTCAAGAAGAATCAGAGTGTCAAAGATCCATTCATCAGGAAGAACATTCAGACATGTACATGGAAAAAGAAACAGCATGAAGATTTCATGATGGTGCAGACAGCTCTGCATGTGGGAGGTAAAGATCAGCCATGGTTAATTGATAGCGGATGTTCGAGGCATACGACTGGTTATAAAAGTAAGTTCATTTCTCTAAAGAAGATAATTGGTAGTAAAGTGAGAATCAAAGATAAAACCACTGCTAGGATAGCCGAAAAAGGTACTTTGAGTTTGGATTATGGTAGAACTAAGACTAAAAATGTTTTGTATGTAAAAGGTCTCAATCATAATCTGTTGAGTGTTAGTCAAATTTTTGATCAAGGATACACATTAAGGTTTCATGCTAAAGGTTGTGAGATTAGAAGAAAATATTTAAATGAGTTGATTGCAAATGCTCAAAGGACAAGGAAAAATGTGTATGTTTTGTCAGATATCTTCTCAAAGGCACGATCGAAGGATACAATCAAAGATCAGAGAGAGGATTTGGGAGTAATTTCTATTACTTTTTGCCATTGACATTCAGCATCAAGTGAGGGGGAGCTAAGTGTTAGCTCCAGGTAAGCCCTTTGCCATTGATGTCAAAGGGGGAGAATAACAGGTACAGGAATAGGTACAGAAAATAGGTACAGAGAATAGGTACAGGTTGCTATAGTTAGGGGAAGTTACTGTATGTTTTCAGATGATAGGATGTGCAGGTGACAGGATGTGCCAGTTTTAGGATTGAGGTTGCCATCAATGACAAAGGGGGAGATTGTTGGAAATATTGTCATTGATGTCAAAGGTTTAGTATTATTGGTGATAAAGGCCCTATTACATTTAATATTATTTATCTTGGCTAATATGAGTTAATATTTATTTAATATTAAGAAATATATTTTTGGTTGCATATGAGACAAAATAAGGGCCCATGGAGAAGTCAAAGAGTCACAAAATAAAGACAAAAGAAGGATGGGACACATTTTCCCATGAAGAGTCATCTTGGGGAATACCAAGAGTCACCAAGTGAAGACAAAAGAGTAAAGGGAAATTTCTCATGAAGGGACACTTTGAGGAATGCGAAAAGTCACCAAAGATAAGGACAAAAGTGGGAAAGATGTTTTTGGTCATGAAGGGTCACCACATGAATTTTCAAATGCTTGGATATGAAGGGTCACCACATGACTTTTCAAATGCTTGGATATGAAGGGTCATCCAAGATTGGTGCCATTTTCCATGAGGAATGAAGGGTCACAAAGGGGGAAGGCCAAAGGTCATTTGGAAAGCTATAAATAAAGGCTTGAGTAGGCATTTGTAATGTAAAAGTGAGAGGTTGATTTGATATTGTAATATCTAGCTAAAAAGAGCAATTGTGAGAGATGATTTGTATTTGTTATATCTAGCTTAAAAGAGCAAAAGTGAGAGAGAGGAAGAAGATGTTATATTGATCTATCATTTGTTGAGATAGCAACATTGAGAGATAGGTGTGTGGTATACACAAAGGAGTTGGTGCTCCTGTGGGTTGGTGCTCATGAATTGTTGCTGAGTTTGTGCTTGGCAAAGGGGTTGGTGCTGCTGTGGGTTGGCACTCATGAATTGTTGTTGGGTTGGTGCTCGGCAAAGGGGTTGGTGCTCTTGTGGGTTGGTGCTCGGCAAAGGGGTTTGAAGCTCCTATGGGTTGGTGATCACAAATTGAAGCTGAGGTTTGTACTTGGTAAAGGGGTATGGTGCTCCTGTGGGGTTGTTCTCATGAATATATTTGAGATTTATTCTCCATGGTTTTTACCACATTGGGTTTCCACATTATATATGGTGTCTCTCTCTGTCTTGTGTGATGTTTATTGTTTGAGTTTTATTGCATATCTTGAATGATTGATTAAGTGGAATTTGATTAAAAAAAAGATTTATAAGATATATAATATACCGATTCACCCCCCCCCTCTCAGTATATTCCATGCTTAACAATTGGTATCAGAGCAGGTTCCTTTTTGAAAAGTTTTACAGCTTGAAGGTAGATCAAGAAAGCACGATGGCTAGGTCACAAGAAGGATTTTTTACAAATATGGCACCTTTGCTTGATGGGATGAATTATGCTTTTTAGAGCATGAGAATGAAGGTTTATTTGATGGCCCTTGGATTTGACATATGGAAATCAGTGGTGGAAGAATATGAAGAGCCACAGACATCTACAATTACTCCAGCAGAAAAGAAGGCAAGTGAATGTAATGCTAAAGCTTTAAATGCTATTTTATGTGAATCTAAATTTGTCAAATTTATGCAATGTAAATCTGCTCATGAAACTTGGGTAAAACTTGAGAATATTTACAAAGGTGATGGAAAGGTTCAACAAGCTAAGTTTCAAACTTTTAGAAGGCAGTTTGAAAGTTTGAAGATGGAAGAAGAAGATATAGCAAGTTATCTCTTGTGAGTTGATCAGATAGTAAATTAGATTCAAGGTCTTGGAGAAACATTATAAGAGTCAACGGTGGTGTAAAAGGTTTTGATATCTCTACCAATGAGATATGATGCAAAGGTTTTGGCAATCAAGGAGATGAAGAATTTAGCCAAGCTGAAGATGGATGAGCTTCATGGTATTCTCATGGCATATGAGATGCAGACAGAACAAGATAAACCCTCAAAGAGATAAGTGGCTTTCAAGACATCAAAGAATGAGAAAGCTAAGATTCACTAATCAAGTGATAGTTCCAGTGATGATGAAGATGACAACGAAGCACTTTTCATTCGCAGGCCAAAAAGAGGAAGAGGTAAATATCAAGGAAAATTACCTTTTAAATGTTTTAATTGTGGAAAGATTGGACATTTTTCAGCTATATGACTAGATAAGGTTAAAGATGATGAAGAAGAAAAGCCTACATAAAAAAGAATTTCAAAGGAAAATCTAAGAAGGGATTCGAGAAGAAGAGCCTGTATTCTAAAGATCCTAGCTAAGGTGAAGATACTGGAGTCAGCGATTCAAAAGAAGAAGAGATTCTATTCATGGCTATACATGATGATGATCAAGAAGAAGAATAGGAGGAAGCTGAAGTAGATATGGAAGGAGAACTCAATTGTGCCCTAGAAGAGTTAGAAATTGTTCAAAAGAAGAATCGAAGGTTAAAGCGCCAGATCGAGAAAAATGAAAAAGAGTCCAAGCAAATTATTGAAGGTCTATAAGCACACTTTGAAGAAGCCAAGAAGAATGAAGAAGATCTCAAAGCACAATTGGAAATAGCAAGAAAAGATTGTGAAAGGTATGTTATTGAAATTGCCTCTTTAAAAGAAGATATTCAAAAAGCAGTCAGTGATAAAGTAGTGAGTGATTCAAAATTTGAGGATAGCACTAACATGCTGAATAAGATATTGGAAAGTGAAAAATCATATTCATATAAGATAGGGATCGGATTTGAAAATAAAAAGAGCTATGCTGAAGCTCTTACAAAAGAGGAAACAAACAAGGGAGAAGAGAAGAATACAGAGGACATTCCAAATAGAGAAGGCTGGAAAGAACAAAGCTACAAAAGGCAATCAAGTCAGAGATATACAGACATGTCCTATTTTTATGGTTATTGTTTATATTGTAATGGATATGGTCACAAGAAAGTAGAATGTAGAAAAAGAGCTAACAATTTCAGAAATAAGGAGAAGGAAAGTCAAGTAGAGTCAAGCAGAAGCCACAACTCTTTTGCTCCTCTATCAAGCTTTAGTGAAGAGACCATAGTATGCTACAAGTGCAACAACTACGGACACATAGATCAGTATTGTAGAAGCGTGTTCGAGTCAGTCAAGAAGAATAAAAGTGTCAAAAATACATTCATCAGGAATAAGGTTCAGACATGTACATGGTAAAAGAAACAACATGAAGATTCTATGATGGTGCAGACAGCTCTGCATGTGGGAGGTAAAGATTAGCCATGGTTAATTGATAGTAGATGTTTGAGGCATATGACGGGTTATAAAATTAAGTTTATTTCTCTAAAGAAGATAAATGGTGGTACAGTGAGATTCAGAGATAAAACCACTGCTAGGATAGCTAGAAAAGGTTCTTTGAGTTTGGATTATTGTAGAACTAAGACTAAAAATGTTTTGTATGTAAAAGGTCTTAAGCATAATCTGTTGAGTGTTAGTCAAATTTGTTATCAAGGATACACATTAAGGTTTCATGCTGAAGGTTATGAGATTAGAAGAAAAGATTCAAATGAGTTGATTGTAGGTGCTCAAAGGACAAGAAAAAATGTGTATGTTTTGTCAGATATCTTCTGAGAGGTATGATCAAAGGATACATTCAAAAATCAGAGAGAGGAGTTGGGACTAATTTTTATTACTTTCTGCCATTGACGTTCAGCATCAAGTGAGGGGGAGCTAAGTGTTAGCTCTAGGTAGGCCCTTTGCCATTTATGTCAAAGGGGGAGAATAACAGGTACAGGGATAGGTACAGAAAATAGGTACAGAGAATAGGTACAGGTTGCTATAGTAAGGGGGAGTTACTGTATGTTTTCAGATGATAGGATGTGCAGGTGACAGGATGTGGCAGTTTTAGGATTCAGGTTGCCATCAATGACAAAGGGGGAGATTGTTGGAAATATTGTCATTGATGTCAAAGGTTTAGTATTATTGGTGATAAAGGCCCTATTACATTTAATATTGTTTATCTTGGCTAATATGAGTTAATATTTATTTAATATTAAGGAATATATTTTTGGTTGCATATGAGACAAAATAAGGGCCCATGGAGAAGTCAAAGAGTCACAATATAAAGACAAAAGAAGGATGGGATGCATTTTCGCATGAAGAGTCATCTTGGGGAATACCAAGAGTCACCAAGTGAAGACAAAAGAGTAAAGGGTGAATTTCTCATGAAGGGACACTTTGAGGAATACGAAAAGTCACCAAAGATAAGGACAAAAGTGGGAAAGACGTTTTTGGTCATGAAGGGTCACCACATGACTTTTCAAATGCTTGGATATGAAGGGTCATCCTAGATTTGAGGATAGCACTAACATGCTGAAGGAAAGTCAAGTAGAGTCAAGCAGAAGCCACAACTTTTTTGCTCCTCTATCAAGCTTTAATGAAGAGACCATATTATGCTACAAGTGTAACAACTACAGACACATAGCTCGGTATTGTAGAAGTGTGTTTGAGTCAGTCAAGAAGAATTGAAGTGTCAAAGATCCATTCATAAGGAAGAAGGTTTAGACATGTACATGGCAAAAGAAACAACATGAAGATTCTATGATGGTGGAGACAGCTCTGCATGTGGGAGGTAAAGATCAGCCATGGTTAATTGATAGTGGATGTTCGAGGCATATGATAGGTTATAAAAGTAAGTTTATTTCTTTAAATAAGATAAATGGTGGTATAGTGAGATTCGGAGATAAAACCACTGCCAGGATAGCCGAAAAAGGTACTTTGAGTTTGGATTATGGTAGAACTAAGACTAAAAATGTTTTGTATGTAAAAGGTCTTAAGCATAATTTGTTGAGTGTTAGTCAAATTTGTGATCAAGGATACACATTAAGGTTTCATGCTGAAGGTTGTGAGATTAGAAGAAAAGATTCAAATGAGTTGATTGTAGATGCTCAAAGGACAAGGAAAAATGTATGTGTTTTGTCAGATATCTTCTCAAAGGCACGATCAAAGGATACATTCAAAGATTGGAAAGAGGAGTTGGGAGTAATTTCTATTACTTCCTGCCATTGATGTTCAGCATCAAGTGAGGGGGATTTAAGTGTTAGCTCCAGGTAGGCCCTTCGCCATTGATGTCAAAGGGGGAGAATAATAGGTACAGGTACAGGTGCAAAAAATAAATACAGGGAATAGGTACAGGTTGCTATAGTAAGAGGGAGTTACTACATGTTTTCAGATGATAGGATGTGCAGGTGACAGGATGTGGTAGTTTCAAGATTGAGGTTGTTGTCACTGACAAAGGGGGAGATTGTTTTAAATATTGTCATTGATGTCAAAGGTTTAGTATTATTGGTGATAAAGGCCCCATTTCATTTAATATTGTTTATCTTGGCTAATATGAGTTAATATTTATTTAACATTAAGAATATATTTTTGGTTACATATGAGACAAAATAAGTGCCTATGGAGAAGTCAAAGAGTCATGGGATAAAGACAAAAGAAGGATGGGATGCATTTTCCCATGAAGAGTCATCTTGGGGAATACCAAGAGTCACCAAGTGAAGACAAAAGAGTAAAGGGCGAATTTATCATGAAGGGACACTTTGAGGAATATGAAAAGTCGCCAAAGATAAGGACAAAAGTGGGAAAGACATTTTTGGTCATGAAGGGTCACCACATGACTTTTTAAATGCTTGGATATGATGGGTCATCCAAGATTGGCACCATTTTCCATGAGGAATGAAGGGTCACAAAGGGGGAAGGCCAAAGGTCATTTGGAAAGCTATAAATAAAGGCTTGAGTAGCCATTTGTAATGTGAAAGTGAGAGGTTGATTTGACATTGTAATATCTAGCTTAGAAGAGCAATTGTGAGAGATGATTTGTATTTTTTATATCTAGCTTAGAAGAGCAAAAGTGAGAGAGAGGAAGAAGATGTTGTATTGATCTATCATTTGTTGAGATATCAACATTGAGAGATAGGTGTGTGGTATACACAAAGGGGTTGGTGCTCTTGTGGGTTGGTGCTCACGAATTGTTGCTGAGTTGGTGCTTGGCAAAGGGGTTGGTGCTCGGAAAAGGGGTTGGTGCTCCTTTGGGTTGGTGCTCACGAATAGGTGCTGGGTTGTTGCTTGGCAAAGGGGTTTGAAGCTCTGTGGGTTGGTGCTCACGAATTGAAGCTGAGGTTTGTACTTGGCAAAGGGGTATGATGCTCCTGTGGGGTTGTTCTCATGAATATATTTGAGATTGATTCTCCATGGTTTTTCCCACATTGGGTTTCCATGTTATATCTGGTGTCTCTCTGTCTTGTGTGATGTTTATTGTTTGAGTTTTATTGCATATCTTGATTGATTGATTAAGTGGAATTTGATTAAAGGAAAGATTTATAAGATATATAATATACTGATTCACCCCCCCTCTCAGTATATTATGTGCTTAACAGGGGACATATTTACTCAGCCCATGAACATGCTTTCAATTATGACTTTCACTAACTATACAGGGATATACATAATGAGACTAGCTCACAATCAGCTTTGCCTGGTTGTGAGCTCTTTGCATATGACTTTAAGTATAAAACTATGGTGTAAAAAATGTACTAGTAGACTAGAATTGTCAGCTTAGCATCCTCATAGAAAACTATGAAAGACAAAATAGAATATGTAATAAATATATTAGATTTATTTTGGGATGAGAGAAAATTCTTGGTGACCACAAGGCTGCAATTTGGTATCAAATTTTGGTGTGCGAGAGATTCAAAGTTATCCTACATAAACCTCTTGGAAAAGGATATTGCTTCAAATTAACCATTATTTATCTAAGCCTTCATGGAAAGATCTTGACTACTAATAACTTAAATAGAAATTACAATGCTTCAAAGTAACCATTTCTTCAATAAATGTTTGCATTTTTAATATATATTAATTGCATTTATAATGTTTTGAAAGCCTTACTTGGTGATTTCCCTTGACCACATAATACTTTGTATCTGGCCTTAAATATGGTATAGAGACTAACCCAATGTAATTTTAGAGTGTACTTATCAACCTTTATTTATCTCACGAAAACCGATTGACTTTTATTTGTCTCCCTAAAACATTACATATTTTTTATTTGATCGTAGCTTTGTTGCATGAAAAAAAACCCACATGTGGGTATTCCAAATGAAGAAGAAATAAATCCTAGTGTCCAAAAAGCTTACAAAATATACCATAGCCCACTATCAGTGTAACATATTTTATATAATAAATTTTGTCTCACATTCAAGATTATGAAATTGTAAGCTATTAAAGTGGATACACTCATCATCATCACAGTAAAATTGCATCTAAGGAATTCAATTGTCAGTGTGAAGGTATTGAAATTCATCCTCTAAAATGGAGGCTGAGATAGAAGCAAGACAAGTGTTAGTTGAATTTGGTGACAACTCTAAATTATGAATCCATGGCAACTGTGCATCACCCATCAAATCCATTGCACTAATATTATTAGTGTTGATCTTGTGATCATAATGAAAATTGTGGGCATTTTCTTGAAGAAGATGAGCAGATTACAGTTGCATCGATGTAGAAGATAGAATATCAATTATAATACATTGGTTTTTATTTTGTTATATATGTACAGTTTGGATAGCTTAGATTGTGAAGAAGGGCATCAATGCCTACCATTATCAACTTTTTACTAAGATAAGGATTCGAGTAGTTTTTTATTTCATTATTTTTTGCCCTGATAATCTCCTTGCTATGATAATTAAGATTTCTATATCCACTATTTCCACTAGTAATAGTAATACTACAGAATAGGGTGAATTATGGTAATCATTGTATGCATAAATTTTGTTTTATATTTCATACCGATTTCCAAGCAAGTGGGGGAGGTGAATGAAGAAAAATTTCTTTGCTTTATTGAGTGGATCCTATAACTCTTTCTATAACAACCCACCAAATCTACATGTAATTCATTACAAATATCACTTTTTTGGTATATTGTTTAGTATTGCATAACCAAACACTATAAATGGCTCTCTCTTGAACACTCCCAACCAACTTATATACTTATCCACTTTAATAGTTGCATTGACTGTGAATATACAAATCATGATCCCATTGTTCACAAAGATCCCATTGCAATTTAATTAACTTGAGGTATTGAAATATGGAATGAGGTGGTGGAAATATACAAGAAATTTAAAACCTTTATTAATTTGTCACTAAAATATAGGAGTGGGATTAGTCTGCGAAGTTTTTAAGTTCAATTAAAAATAATTAGTATGATGCTACTAAATTTTTAAGTCTAATTAAAGCATGTTATTTGGTTAAAAATAGAATAAACGTTCAATCTAAGAACTGAATCAATCCATTGAAAATTGAATGATCACTTATTCTTACTACAATATATGTTATCAAAAATATCACCTCTTGGGCAATTATAGTTTTGGAAGAATATGGATCAGGACCCATTTTAAGAAGAGCATGGTAGCATACAAGGGTATTATTCCTTCTATTTGTAGAAAAACAAGGGTGTTATGCCTACTATTCCTATAAAAACATACATGACTGAGCTCCTTATGCAGCCATGCTTACCATTCCTACCATTGGAATGCAAATGGCACACAAAGAAGATACAACCATGAAACTAATTTCCTACTTGTGCTTTTGAGCATGCGCTCATCATAGAGGAGAAGATGAAGTGATTTGTATTCACTCCTTCCATTTAAATTTATTGAAAATTATTGAGGGTCATATGGCAAAGGTTGTGGTGGTATAGATAGCAATGATGGAAGTCCATGAGATTTCATTTCTCTTAGACATTCTTTAAACAGTTGACATGCATCTACAACACTTAAATGTTTTGACTACATTATAATTAGCTTTTTGGCCAAATAAATTCTTGGCTTGTCTCCCATTTTTATGGTGGAGCTTAGCTAGCATTACCTAACTCCTGGTGTGCTGGTCTTCACTAGTCATTGCAGGGCTAGTCTCTGCCAGTCTTTGTTGGCTTCTTAAAGTTTGATGATAAACCAACCTTACTGTAGTTACAGTTAACACACCTTCACCCTTCTTTTCACCACTAAAAAACTATCCCCACTATGGTCATTGCCATCATCACCGCCAATTGCCCGTCACTATCATGCCAATCATAAATCATGATTGTGCAAGTCACTCATCTTGGCATGTGGTACGGACCCAATATATCATGCAAATTATTCCATGGTAAACTCAGATTATCATGCCCTAACACCCTAATAATCATGTCCTCTTAGCATTAATCTCCTATGGCCCTAATGTTAATTGGGTAAAGCCTAAAGGCCAAATAGATGTCATTCACCATTCACTAATTGTTGGATCTAAGGTGGAGGGAGATAGCTCAAACAGAGTCAGTCAGAACAAGAGCAAAGGATTCGGTGTTTAATCCCAGGTTTTGCACTCATCCATTTTACCAGGTTTTCTAATTTTATAATCCAATCAAACATCGAGGTCCATTCTAGAAGGTTTTCTCATTTTGACAGAGTCATTTATATTTTTAGGTTGTTTATATTTAGGGATGCATAAAACGTACATATGACCCTACATAAAATCGAATCCTTATTTATTTATGACAAAGTCATTCATATTTGTGATCACATAAGCGCAAGTGGACATTGAATAATCTAAACAAGCAAATAAATCCCATAGTTTTTTATAAATGTGAAAGAATCAAATCCATAACTTATTAACATAGAAAAAATCCAAAACATATGAAGCAAGAATAGGTATGGGAAAAAAAGGAAAATGCTTCAAATAAACACATTCACAATGTGTTCGTAAGCCTCCTTTGCATAAATTATTTATATGAAAATGCAAAAAAAAGTAGTGAAGATTGTAATAAATCCTTTAAAATGACATAAGTCTTTTATTTACCTATACATATTATTTCTCGAGCCTTGTTTCTCGAGCCCCGTTTCTCCTTGCCAAAGGCCCACTATACATAAGGTTAAGCTTGCCCAGGATTTTGCCTCTGCTAATAAGTTATTTTTATACATAAGGGCAATCTCTCATATGCAGGATCATATGCACTATGAATTTAGAGAAAGATAGTTATTTAACAGTGTAGAATAAGGTGTATATGAGCCTCTATAGTATTTTCCAAGCTTTAATATCTTGAGCTTTATTTTTAATTCATGTGTTTTTATTTACCATTTCATGTGTATTTATGCTTGCAAGTGCCTAAATGTAATCTATTATTTGTGATGGGGTCATCATGTATGTGTGCTTTTAAGTACATTGCAAGTGTTTATGTAGACTTCCACAAAGTAAGAGTGTGTGACTCCATGTTTTCTATACTCCCATTGTAGGGTGTATAAGAGCCTCTATAGTATTTTCCAAACTTTAATATCTTGAGCTCTATTTTTAATGCATGTGTTTTTATTCACCATTTCATGTGTATTTATGCTTGCAAGTGCCTAAATGTACTCTATTCTTTGGCATGGGTTCATCATGTATGTGTGCATTTAAGTACATCAAAAGTGTTACTCTTATCATATTTCATGTGTTTGTGTAGACTTCCACAAAGTAAGAGTGTGTGAATCCATGTTTGTTGTACTCCCATTATGCTATGTAATGTATACTTATTATTATTGATTACTTCATTTAGAATATTCAATGATCTTATTAAATATTTACATCAACCTCTTTCATAGAAGCTACAACTGAAATTAATTTTTTTGCATACAATCTCCATGGACTTGATATTCCAGGCTTCAAAAAAATTATTACTAACCTTTGAAATTTACAATAGGCATGTTTTGGTTATTTTAAAGTTTTCAAAATGTAATGTATCCATTACATTTTCTCTCATCTACTACATATAAAGGTTCATTTAGCTTGTCCTTGAATCACCACATGAGGCATTGCCATAGTATATAGATTGTTTCCAAATGAATTGGTATGTTATGTTTATATAATGTGAAAAGACAATCTCTACTTTAGAATGTTACACTATCTACAAAAAATGTAATGCCTTCTCATATGTATATTTCCTTGGAGGCTCATAATATATGTATTCAATATAGGGTGTCAATTTCATGAACAGTGGTTTCCCTAATTATCCCATAACTGCTACATTATGTTACCAACTAGTCAGATTACCCTACCCACCAACACACCATTGTACTCTCATGGTGACCTTTACGGTTATTTCTATAATCATTTCACTATTAAGGGTTAGTACTATAAAGCATATTCTTAACTTGTTTGAATACAAGTTGTTTGTTGGAAACTAATACTATGAATGTTAACTAATGTAGATTTAAGATGGATGATTGGGAATTAGATGATTGCCTCAAAGAACTTTATGTTGAGATCAAAGAAATGGTATGCATTTTTAGCTACTATACTCAAAGGTGAATTTGAGTTGTATTATTTTTTTATTGATGTTAATCTATTGTGACATGCATTATGTTAGGAGAAAGAAGTTAGTCAAAAGTCCTCATTACATGCAATTTCTTAGTTTAGACATTCCCCTCACCCCCTTAGAGATCAAAGGAGGAATCTATATGGAGAATCAACAATTGGGGATGGTATTTCCACTGTTATGAGACATCCATCTCCTACCCATGAACAACCAGGGGTGCAATCCCAATGTGAGATGGAATCTTTACATAATAGAGATGCAAACAAGGGGATAACACAGGTAATTTTATTATTTTTCCATGTATTTTCAATTCTTGATTTAATATTCTTGTCGCATATGTAAAATTTTGAATATTGGTGAACTATGCATCCCTATTTTGATTTGTTACATCTTTTTTAATACTACAGGAGGAGGGGGTGGAGCAAACTAAAGGTGAAGAGGTTGTCCCTAAAGCACCCAATGACTATTTCTCAAGAGATGTATGAGAACCTTTGGCTTCCCTTAATTTTTGATTGATCCTCATGTTAAATAATATTTATTTCTTCCCTCTTACAATAATCAAAATTAGAATACTTTTGACACACCATGCATTTTTCTATGTTATTTTTGCTTTGTGTTATAGATGGAAGGGGTGAAGTGGAGCTACATAGATGTGGATGATAGTCACCTACATAATGACTTAGTCCCTAAAAATATGCATATTTATTGTACTCTCTCTTTCATTTTCCATGCTCAAAGATGATGAACCATGCATCCCTATTTTGATATGTTACATCTTTTTTAATACTGCAAGAAGAGGGGGTGGAGTAGATCGAAGGTGAAGAGGGTGTCCCCGAAGCATCCAATGACTATTTCTAAAGAGATGTATGAGAACCTTTAGCTTCCCTTAATGTTTGATTGCTCCTCATGTTAAAAATTTTTCTTTCTTCCCTCCTACAACAATCAAAATTAGAATACTCTTGACACACCATGTGTTTTTCTATGTTGTTTTTGTTTTGTGTTTTAATTGGAAGGGGTGAGTGGAACCACGTGGATGTGGCTGATAGTCACTTGTATAATGAATTCATCCCTAAAAATGTGCATATTAATTATACTCTCTCTTTCATTTACCATGCTCATAGCCTTGTGTTTGTTGTTTCATATATGTTTGGAGTTAGACTCACATAAATATGTCCACCTATGTGGCAAGAGGAGATGGAGTCATATGACCTCAATGACAAAGATGATGAGGATGATGATGATGATGATGATGATGATGATGATGATGATGATGATGATGATGATGATGATGATGATGATGGTGACTATATTTTGGATGCTTCATAATCTGAAATGGAGGAGGAACCAAACGTTGTAAGAGCATTTGATTATCTTTGATGACATTATATTATGTTTATTGTTTTATGATTTTAACATTTTATTGTGTTTGATGATGTTATATTTTGTTTATTGGTTTATGCTTTTAACCTCACATCTCTTCTTTTTTGAATGATATTATGTAAGCAAGTATATAATTGAGGATTGGGGTATTGTGAGGTAGAATGTGCACTTTTGCTTGTTAAGGCCATGTGACACATTTTGAGCTAATGGTGGCCATCTATTTCGGTCATGAGATAGACTTAACACTCATCATCTTGAGATTTATGATTGATAACCCATTCCAAGGAGGCCCTTTAGGCATGCCAAAAGTGGGAAATATAAGCCTAAGTGAAGAGAAATTAACAAAAGTCAAACAGAAAGGAGGCCAATAAATTGACTCTTGAAAAAATAGAGCATCAACAAGAGAGATAGGCTATAAAATTCATGGTTGGCTAGGGAGGATGTGTCCAAGTTATGTTATCTCAAGGAGATAGCCTTGAAGTCTACTAATGATGAGATGGGTGCATATGATTTGAGTGAAAATTTGGCACAGAGACGAGAAGCCTAAATTTAGTGAAGAGAATATCATCAACAAATAGATTGAGAAAGAGAATGGGTGGAGCAACATCAAGGTGCATGTAACAATGGACCTCATGTTAAATGCATTTTGCTCATTAGTTTTCATAAAGTTAATGTTAAGTTCAGTTCAACTTAATCAATATTAATATTGATATTTCTACAATAATCACCATTTCATTTATAGAGGGATGAATCTCAAGCCCATTCTAGTGATGATGATCACATTCCTTTGAGATAAATGCATTTTTGGAATGGTAGATATGTTCATCAGGGGGGACATAATAAATGAAAGTGTGCATGATAGGTTGCCTCAAAAATTGATATTGTACTTCTTACAATGACTACATATTATATGCACTCTTCTTTATTCCCCCAACCTTTCTTTCAACCCTACCATTATATATGTTGATAGTGTTGTTTATTGTAATTTCATATAGGATTTTGGTGGAGATGATTTGGTGAAGTCATAGGCATGGATGGACCATGTTTATGAGGTATGATAGTTACTTACTATTTACCAAAGCTAAAAAGCTTATTCTTCATGTTGGTGTTGTATTCTTGAATTTTGTCAAGATTTCTAAACTACATATTTTCAAATGCAAGTGTCCAGGGTGACATATGCATATATGTGTATTCATGTGGTTGACTGCTTCCACTTGTTTATCCATTTCCATAAGCCTAATGGCCCTAGTATGAACATTGATATTACCTTGTGGCTACTACCTTAGATACTATTATTTATATACATAAATTTTGGTTATGTTTGATTTAATCAATGGTTTGGTGGTTAATTTGCATTTACTGATGTATTGCACAATCATGCATGGTTCAATGATGCAATCTTTTCCCCATGTACTCATCATATATTTTTATGTGTATGGTATACAATTGATCTATCATCTTCACGTGTATACCTTCTTCTCCTTTCATTATTTCACATGTTGGTGATAAAGTGCACATATTTGCATGTCTCTATGTCTATATAAAAGTAACCATGGTGGGAAGGAGTACAATATAAGATTTTTAATCATGGATTGGATCTTTAATATTTATTTATCTCATATCATGTGTTTATTTATTTAGGCAATCGACACAACAACTATTGATGTCCAGGGCCAAGGTTTGAGGTAGGAGAGGAAGGGCAAGAAGGAATGGAGAAACACTCCAATACATCAGAATGACCATGCCATAGGGAAAGACTTCATACTCTAATATAATGATTTCATTATTTTCATTTAAGTTAGAAAAATCTGTGTGTGTAAGGAAATTATTCATAATATAAAAAATTGGATTTTCTTAGCTTTTGAATATTCTCATGGACCCTCATTTATGTTTAGCTTTTCAATGCTAAAAATATTAATTTCTATCATTGAATTTCACATGTATTTTTTGCAAATGAAGTCCCAAATATAGAAGAGAATGTGGCTTCCCAATTTCCTGAGGACATGGAATAACTTCTCATAAGGATGAGATCCCAGAAGGCAGTGGGTGCATAATAACATATTGGTTTATAATTGTCATTAGCGGTTGTAAAAACAATCACTCAAGAGGGAAAACCATTTTTTGTCTAAGCTTCTTGATGGTGCAAGGGCAAAGGTTATCAAGTTAGAAAATGCATTAGCTGACAAGACTATAGAGGTCAAGAAGTTTCACCATGCACTTCTCACACTGAGGGATGAGAATATGGATGCTAAAATAAAGATTATCAATCTACAAGCTACCCATACCTACACAAAAGCACTCCATGATGCAAGGGAAGAGACTGTGTGGGCCATGTAATCGAATCATGAAGGAATAGTTGCCATATATGAGCACCAACTATAGATTTTAAAGGTGGAGTTCTATATCTTGTTTGCATAAGCCAATGTTATGTCCCAAAATAGATGTGGTACTCCATACATGAACAATGATAATTAGTTATGTGCAATAACTTATGTGTCCAGTATTCCATGATGTATGCTTATGAATTTAGATGTAAATCAATTGAAACACATGCTTATTCACATTTTAATCTACAAAATTGATGGTTATTTTCCATTAGTTTTTTACTTCATCTTGTGTATTTAATTTTTTTATGAATGAATGACTATGTTCAAAATTTCTATAGGTGAATGTTAAGAGACCTAGAAAGGTATGGCAAATGGTTGTTTACCAATATATTTTGACTAAAATTCATGTATAAATGTGTTTTAATACTATTTGATCACCATACAATGGTTTTATAAGTATTTACAAGTGATTGGAGATTTTATAATGTTGAAGAAGTTCATTTACAAGTTTAATATGTACAATGATCTCAATAAGTGCTTCACCTTGTTCAAAAACCTCTTTAAATAGCAATAGTATTTTATCTTTGTTTGGCTTGGTAACTTTCTCTTAGTATCTCTATTCAAAATTAATCTATGAATTCACTCTCTATTGTCATATTAATGATCTTAGATGATCTTATTACACTTGGTCTAAACTCCTAGTCTAACATCATGCATTGATCAAGCACATAGTCATATCAAGCTCAAAGTCAAATTTTTTCTTGTTCCCAACTACAGTCATGGTGTCTTGAGGTTTTAAAACATTAATGGACATTTTTTTAGATTTCAAAAGTTGTTTGACATATTATGTGACCTATTAGGTGTTTGGAGAGTCCAAAAGGTGTTTGATGTAGTCTAGACAATGAAACACCAATACTTGTTAGTGAAATTTGCCTTCAAAGAGTAAAAAGTGAAAATAAATGATGTGACACATACTTCAAGGTGGATACCCACATCTAAGACCCATTTTTACTCCAAAACAGTTGACTATAGTTGGCAGTGAGTAAGAATTTGATGTTAGGGTCATTAATACATCATAGGAATGATGTAGATAGATCCAAATGAGTAAAAAATGATCTTGGGAGCCATAATTAAGTATTTATACATTTTTATCAAGGCCTAAATCATGTAATTAGCTCCTACAGGTAGGGTAAAATAAGGAAATACATTCAATCAACTTGTAGTCTTAAGCAGGTCAAGATGAGAGGTGAATAATACAGGGTTTGATAAAGGATTGATGATCAAACTATGAGTGAGAGACCTCAAAAATTATGTCAAACATATCAAGGTACTCTTATAACATGGAGATAATATATAATATGGACTTTAATAGTGCAACCTATAGTCATATGTCAAGACCCTACATATAGTAAACTTCTCAAGGAGTCTATCTTGGTTTTTGATGTATTTAGAGGGTCTAATGAGGTGATCAAGAGATAAAATATTATAAAAATCACCATTAACACTTTGATAAACTCATAAAACAATAAATTTTTGTGAGATAGTAGTGGAATTACCCTCTATTTTGTCTCTGACAGAATACAGGGTACTCCCCTAGGATACTAACCTATAAACTTTGAAGGAAGAGGATAACTAGGTGAGTTGAAGGTGGAAAAGACCTTACATAAAGGTATAACAAGTTGAATAAGACATGTAAAAACATGAGGAACCATCCATAGATGCCTAAAACACAAAAAGGTGGTCTAAACTTGTAAATATGCAAGCAGACCTACTTGGTCTTGTCTAGGTCTAAATCCCTAAGAGGGGGTCGATTCCATTTCTAGTGTCAGATGAAAATTCCAATGAGTTTGGATACCTGATTGGGGAGATATAAGAGGTGTTGGAGATGTAAATAAATAATCAAAGGATCACTATGATGTTATTACCTCCAAGGAACAACATGAAATGTAATCTTTATTTGAATAACTTGAAGAGGTCACCCCATTGTTCCCTACCAAACTGTAACTTGTAGTCTTGTCCAAACCTATAACTTAACACAAATATAAACATATTCATGGCATCAAGGGCCTTTCAAAGACATTATTTCATTCATAAGAATACAATACTATTCAAGGACATGAAAACATATAATCATTTGTTTCTTTATTCATTTGATCATCAAAACATTACATGATCAAAACATCAAACACTATTATAGACTTGTGGTAAAATATTAGCACATTTTGGATCAATATGGATACATGTAAAAGTGAAGGTATAATTTGAATGATAGGAGTCAGAATCAGAACTTCAAGTAATACACAAATAAATATGTACTTTATTTAGCAATAAACTAAACATGTTGAAACATAACTGATTACAAGACTAAACAATGTTTATCAATATTGAAATATATTTTTATATAATTATTTTATTCACTTTATGAACCATCACTATCATCTAATGGATTATAGTCACCATCACTTTCATCCTCTACAGCATGTGTGTAAAAAATAGTGGTTCTATTCTTGAAATACTTCACCCTAGTTGGATGAGAAGAAAATATGTGTTATGAGAGATTGTGCACCTCTTCTACAATGTTGCATATGGCTGCACTAGACAAAGACTGAAGGCATGACAGAGGTTATTTTTTAACATTGTATAGTTTGAAATGCAATCAGAATGGTATTTTCACACCAATGAATATATTTTGTACTTAATCTAGATGCACATAGACATCCAAATCACTATACACCTTCATTAGAAAGAACTTCTCCAAGAAGGGCCTTAAATAGGCTAGAATGGCACCAAGATTACCCCACATATTAGGCAAAATGGCATCATCATGTAGCCATTCATATGACCATTGTATGTAAAAATTAGTATCAGACCTATTTATGATTGTCATGTACTCATAGCTCACCATTATAATGTGGTATAAAGGATATGTCATGTTGTAATTCAAGATAACATTCACCCATCATAATCCATTAGGCTGGATGAAATTTTGTGCTTCCAAGCCCCCTCCAGTTGATGAAACTAGCCACCACACATGAGATTTGGTGCAAAATTTGTCATTTCACATTTAGCTTCTCCATTATATATTTTTTTCCATATGAATATGCAAGAGTGATAAAGTTGACAAGTAAGAGAATTTAAGGAAGATTCAATTCAAGAGTTGACCAAGAAGGGAAAACATACTAAATTGAATGCTTGAGTGTTGGAGTTTTCAAGTATCATAGGTTGAATATAATAGAGTATGAAAAATGGCTTTGCATCAAATAAAATCAAGAACAATGACAATTGATGTCCTTGTTAAAGTGAAGGAGTTAATAAGGTCAACATCAAGAAGATAGAGGTGGGTTATTCAATTTGCATACCTATTGCCTGTAATAAGTTTTAGCATTCTTGGAATCAAGATATAACCTTGTGTGTACGCACCAAAAAAAAGGAAGATATCATAGTTTCATGTTTATGATGATTGATATGGAATGGTTGAGTCCTTGGCATGTTTATTTAATGCATTGATTCAATTTATTTATTTAGTTACACTAGTTTGTTATAAGAACATGTAACTCTGTTATAATAGTGTAAACATAGATAGTCCAAACATAAAACTTTGTGAATGTGTTACATAATGGTGTTGGGGTGGTATTCAACATTTGAAACAAGTTTTAGAATTTATATCAAAGGCTCAGTAAAATCTGTCAAAATTTATAAACTAGTCTTTAGAGGTCTAAACACTTAAGATAAATCCCACAAACCCTACAGACTATGTCTGTGTAGGCAGAGAGACCAAAATATTTCTTAAAAAGTTTATCAAAGGAGTGTAGGGACCAATTAATGGCAAATATGCTCATAGCACCCATAGACCATAAAAACCCCTTAAAAAGTTTAAAAACTTTGATGGAAGTCTGTGCAAGCAATTTAAATGCTCTCGGGTCCTCACAGAGTCTATAAGCCCTAATATAGGGTTTCATGACAAGAATGGAGATTATGGAAGATTCCTCCATGAAAAATTATCATTTGATAGATATGGATACTGGATACAATATTTTTAAGTTTTTTCAATGTTTTTATACATGTCTATACAGTTATAAGGCACTATGTGTTGAAATAGGAGTTAAAGGCCTAATAGGCCTAAACAGGGGCCAAAACGCAACTATAAAAGTGGGTTAGGAATTGAACTGGACCACATAACTTTAAGATAAAATAATAATAAATAGAGGTTAGTTGAAAAGGTTAATAATTTTCTAATATTCTTCTGTATACCTCTGTACTAGCCAAAAAAGCCTTAAAAAAGGCTAGAAGCATTCTGTGGTAAACAGGCAGAGTTGTATACGTTGAGAAAACAATGATCAAGAGTGTTGTCAAGGGACAAGAGGAATAAAGAGAATCCCAATCATGAAAAAGGTACTAAAGCTACTAACCATTCAAATAAACCTCAAAACTATTGCATTATTTATTTATATAATATCAATAAAATTATTTATTTATATAATATTTATAAATTAGATTTTTGTTGAAAATAATGGCTAGCTTTACCGTATTCCTCATATTAGCTTTAAATATCATTCAAAAAAACATTTAAGAGATAGTACATTTATGCAATATATTATTACATGTGAGAAGTCTAAGAGAACTATTCATCTTTTAAAAAGGTATTTATTTTTTGTTGCATGCATATATTGTTATTACATGCATTTATTATTGTTGTGTTATCACTAAAACCTATAAAGGGTTGTAATCAAGATTCATTATCTCTATTATGTCCACCCTTATCTCACTTCACTGCCCTATTAAGATCATCATCCTAGACTTGTAATTTTGGATTGTTACGAGGTGGGTTTGGAAAAATTGTTGTCTCTTGCAACATGCTATGATGTCTGCATATATTCATATTTTCTATGAAGTCTCTCTATCTACATGTGTAAGTTCCATGCCCATCATGTAATTTTTGGAATGGATGAGGCATTGGGTGTTGTACATTTGATATTGCCCTACTATTCACCTTGTTGTAAACATGTGCCATATAGTTTTTGAAGAATTCTATAGTTTTTATTCTTCTATCTACTATGCAACATATCTCAAATTATCTTGTGCTTTGTATCTCAAGGCCTTAACATCATAAACTCTAAGAGTATACAGTATCTATTCATAAATTAAAAAGTATATAGTTATAAATGCCTAAAAATATGAAAAACATGTGATTGCAAGTAGTTACTAGACTTATAATATCAGCCCCCCTCAACTAGTTTTTAGTGTCATCCACCAGATTTGCTATAACACCTTCTAGTACATGGCTTGATCCTTGCATATCCATATCCGATACACAATGAATTTTAGTGTGCAAACCTATAACATCCATGCCTTCACCCTCATTTTCAATTCAAAATTTTTTGTCTTTGACTTGGGTAATGAAAATGTATTACACAAACTATAGTCACCTCAAATTGTCAATGCATACAGTATGGGGGGAAACAAAACTTATGTGGTATTCAACATCAATGTTTTTGATGCTCTCATTAACACCATTCATTGTGGCTACATCCTTTACAACTACCTAAGTTGTCATCATTCTCATTAGGTCCACCTTGACCACATGCTTGTAAGTATATCCTTAGAGTGAAAACAAGAAATTATACATCAAAATAGAAGGCATTACATTGAAGATGTGATAATGCAATGTCTCATCCTCATACTTTATACCCATGTCTTATGATGTTCACTATTTTCAAAGGTAACATGAGAATTTGAGATGTTCAAAGCCTATACCCATGAAATATTTTCATGTCTTTCTATGTTGAAGTTCCTGTGGAAGCTAATGTCCTGGCATACTTATAGCCACCAATAATTATGAACCAATGTTGTTAGTTGGTGAACCAACCAATCCACCCTATGATGTGAAAAATCCCTTATTGTGCTTAGGAAATGATATTTCAAATGGGAATGGTATGATTCTATAGATGCATTGGTGTCTTACCCAGCATGCAAAAGTGTTTGATAACATTGTGACCACATTCTAACCCTATATCCCCAATGTTATTCCCAATATTTGACGGCTAAGAGGAGTGATATATTTCTAAAAAAATTGGATTCCCTTGTTACCATGTCCTCATCAGCACAACTATGCATTATGAACCCTAATTCCTTAAACATCACACATATTACATCATCATCTTTCACCTTTGCTATCAAATTATTCAACCACGTGTGATGAATATGCCAAATGCATAAGTAGACTTCACAGTCAAAATAATCCCTACATAACACAATAGTTTTGCTTAAGCTAATGGATTAAGGTGGGTAAGGTGTCTATGAACATACAAATATGAACTCCATGGTGCATGTAAGAATAATGATGATGCACCTAATAGCTGTTATCTCTACACCAAAATCGTTGACCATGAAGGCACTGATTGTCCATTCAATCTCTTTCAAATGCACTCTTTGAAGAATAATTTTCATCCATTGTCTTATGTTGATAATACATGACTGAAACATAATGACCCTTGAAATAGGCACACATTCGCGTTTGGAATCAAATTCTGATAGTGTGTATAATTGGAACTATATAATAAAAAAATAAAAATATTGGAACAACTACTATTATTACAAATATCAAAACAACTAATATTATCAACTACTCTTACAAACATTGGCATAATACTTTCATTTCATTCATCTCAAATTTTGCATCCATCACCAATAAGCTATGCTTCCCAAATCTCAACAACCATTCTAGCTGTTGTGGGAGTTAGATGCCCAAGATCAAGGGGATTTCCCCATCCCCATCAAGATCTCCCCTATTGTATCCCTAATATAAAAACCACTTATCAAGATTCACCAGTGCCCACTCTTGAACACTTATTACATCATCAGCATTATACATGTATTTTTCATCCTTGATCAATCACTCTCTATTGTATATGCCATCCTTACTCAAGAAATCAACCCACTTGTTTCACCATTAAACAATACAAGTTTGTCATGCACCATCTCCCAGTGTTTAAGGTGGATAGAATCAATAGACATTCCTAATAATAATATCATATGAACCCATTCATTAAGTTGGGTGCTAATGTAAGGATCAAAAAAATATTTCTTACCCTTAAACTATTCATATTATTAGTCATGGAAATAGTTGCATTTATTGTCTATGTGTTCTACTTGATTGTATGTGAGTAACACATGATCAGGTCTACAGACCATGCATCATGTGCTGAAATGACAATGACAACCACACTTTATATGTCTTCAACCTAGTCAGCTACCCTTTCTAAAATTGGGCATTAAAGACTTGTCTTTTCACATGGCATCAATTTCCTGAAAGTCATCGAGGCCATATGAACACCAATAGCTGCACGATTGTGGTGAACAAATAAATAGTCATGAGAAATGAACAAAAGTGTACATGAATATAACATAATAGCTTCTGAATAGACACCAGCTTGAAATATATAGTGTGAGGTGACTTACATGATATATTCAAAGGTGGCGATGATCCTTCTATACTTTCTAGTAAAATCTAAATTTCTCTTACGATGTGAAACATGAAAAATTGTAGGGCATAATGCCCTTCTTGATTCTCCTTTGATGAAGTCATCAACCATGTCCTACTCAACCTAGGCAACCCAAAAGTCTTCCTCATTGATGTTAGGAAAATTATCCCACTTGATACAAATACAATCAAATAGACCCTCACTTGGCTTCTGCAATTTAAGGCACATTATTTCTTCCCACTTTTTTGCCATCTATTACAGGTTACAAAGAGAACATTTCATTGAATAAATTAGAAATGGAATTTTGGTATTGAGTGAACGCAAGTTTCCATGTATTATAGTGGACTTTTTTTTATTGAATCCCATTTGTCATATACTATAATGTAAAAAGGACAATGATTGAATAATATATAATATAAGCATAATTTGGTCTAATCAACATTAAAACATGTACACATCATCAAAATGGGTAGTTAGAGTTGTATGCATTAACAAAGAAGAGAATGCCCTTTTTGGATACAATTTTTCTACCTCTCATTTAAATATGTCATTTTGCATGCACTATTACATTTGACCTGTATTGGGCCGTTCAATCTATAGATCTATTTTAGAGTGTGTCATATGTAAAAACATTAGGAAGTTCATGACACCATATAAAGAGTCAAAATAAAGTTTGTATAAAGATATGTTTAAATTATCAAGAGAAGTGCAACAGATGTACAAAAAAAACTTTTTCATGACTTCCTTTGAAAATGACATCAAGTAGGGTAAATTAATGGAGAATAGTATGTCAACTAAAAAAGTGAACATTACACAATGATTAAATGAGAATAGATACATGTCGACATCAACAACTATGTCAACCAATGGAAAATCAATCAAAGTATCAAAAAAATTGCCTATGAGAATGTCTTATAAATTAGGCATTACAAATTCATCCATAGTGATTTGTAGTATTTCATTTTGTTTCTACCCTAATGATGCTTGTTGAAGACATTTGTTTATGTAACAAATGTGAATATCTGGAAACAACCCATACATGAAAGTCATGCTATCATGTAGCTCAATGATATATCCTCGAGGCATATCCCTATCCCCTATAATTTAATGATAAACATCTTTCGAATTGATATCTATGCACACACCTATTTGATTGCGCAAATACAAACATAAGCCTAGCCCATCTATTAAATCAATGTAGGAGGAATAATGTAAAGACACTTCATCAAATATAAAAGTGCCATATTACCATATGATTTAATTTTGAGGAGACAATAGCATGCTTTTGATATAAATATGTCTTCCTTTCCACTCAAACGTAACCAATAAATGCATGTGCTGGTCAAACATACCACAAATAGAAGCCATGAACTGCACATAGAAATTAAAATATGAGAATTCAAACCACTTAAAAAAAATATGATATAAACCATGAAAAAAGGTTATAATAATGTACAAAACCTTGTTGAAATCAATATAAAAACCTTCATAAAACATATTAGAATAAATGCATCAAAATGTAGAAACAGACAAAATAGTGCATGCACAAGGTAGTTGCATTTATAGAAGATCTTAAGTGGCATGCACTAACTACGTGCATATGGGTAGGGCACATGAATGTAATTTTTATACAAATCCCATAGCTTCAAGAAAGATTTAAAAAAAGATAAATTGCTAGGAAGCCCATAAAATGAAGACATGGTTTTAAAAATAGCAAATTTACTACAAAGCCCATAGAATCAGGACAGGACCAAAAAAAAGTGAAATTAATAAGAATCCCATGTGATGTTTTTTTTGTCCATCAACTAATCATTTGATTTATTGAATTAGAGGCATGTTCATACTAGTATTTATGGACACCATGTGAAAGGAAATGCTAGTAAGTGACACAATAAAAATTTGTACATGTGTGCATTACAAATTGTATGAGCCCGTATGGGATGAAATTTATCCCATTCAATTGTAATGGTATATTGCTTTATCACCCATATTAAGGTCAGGTCATAACCCATATTGAGTTATTAAAGCTTTAGTGTAGCAAAATAGGTCGCCAATTTTTTTAAATGATTTCCTCATAAACCACCACCACCATACTTCCCACCTACTAGACCATAATTTTTGGCCCCTAAATTTAGGGAGGCCCATGAGATGACTAAACACAATTATGAAACTAAATGAAAGATTATTCTTCATTACATGTACAAAATTATATAAAAAGTTGTCATCTTCATCCCACATAATATAGGAAAGATGTTCAAGGATCTAGATGATGAGTCAACATTCAACTTGCAAAATTTGATTGCCACTAACTATAGTAAATTCCATTATCTAAGATTTTCTGGATGGAATAGACTGAATGGCAGATAGTTGTATTAAGTAGTTGTATACCACTATTCAATATTAGTTTTTTAAAACTAATTCGAGTAGTGCCCATCATGATCACAGACATTTCTATCATCTTCATATTCTTGTGATGGTGTTGGAAAATGACTTCTTTGCCACATTGCTTCTTGGTATGTAAGTTCATCCAGCACATGTTCAAGATATAATTCAAGATTTGAATCCAAACAATTCCACACTTGTACATAATTATCATGAATATCATCCCACGTTAAAAGTCAAAATCTAATCACAAGGTGATATGTATGAAAGAATATTTTTGGCAAGAATGTTTTTAACTAGTTCTATCAAAGTATATGTCAAACCAACTTTTCATCATGGATTCAAAGATATTCCATGTTGCAGAATAATTAATTTTGATGAGAGATTAGACTTAAAAATTATATCTATAATTTTTATTTGTCACTATGACCAATTGCCTTTTAATAGCTCCAAAGTAAAAGCATTATTAGTATTCCACCAAATCTTGGCAATGTGATTTGCATGAGTAGCCCAAGTAGATGGTGTCCAAAAAAAAATTCATTCAATTTGACTAAAACTTGATCAGAGTCTCTTCTTGTTGCATCTCTAAGTTGGATTAGGGAATTCCATAAGTGATTGAAATTCCAACTGGAGAGGGGTTTTAAAAATAGCAACATACTATAAATAAACACACAAAATACAAAAAACAAATTATATACAAGATTCACTGCATCTTACACAACAGATTCTTCAACAGATTGATTATCAATCACCTAGTTAATTTAAAATATAGATTGTCAAAAGATTCAATCATTCTCATTATAAAAAATTAACTTTAGAAATATAATTGTAAGAATGTAGTTGTGAAATATGTATCAATTGTTTTTATAAAGGTGGAGAAATACCACCATATAGACTGCATAGGAGAGAGGATCTTCTTCAATGTAGAAACACCTCTAACATAAACATCATACTCTAAAGTGATGTCATACAAATATAAGAAGCCAATATGACAAATACCATATTAACATTCAACACTAGTACTTGACAAGTATTTTATGGGCCTCCATACTGAGATGGAGCCATAATGTGTCTCTCATTTCCTTCAAAAATCTTGGTTAAGGTTGGAGATTTTTATTTTACACTTGTACCCAAAAATAGAAAAAATATGTGTAAATTACAAGTAACTTGAAAGGAACTACCATTTTGGTATCATTCAAGCTTTCAAGCCATCTCATTTCTATATTACCAATTGTTTTTAAGTTTATACAATGTAAATGAAGCTCTAAGGGTACAATATTTTTATTGTACATGAGGCCATTTAAACTTATATAAAATGTGGAAGGGTGGAAGAAAGCCTTCATTAAGGCAAATATGTACATCAATGGAGGTATTATTCCATTTTTAGTGGATGCCTCTATAAAATTAAAGGCTTGGCCATTTATCTACACATCAAGTGTGTACTTTAACATAAGGTTTAAGTGAGAAAGAAAGGATTTTTTTTTTTTTGAATCTTGGATCATTTTAATCTCATTTAATTTTTATGTCCTTTCCTCAACTTTCTTACTAAAATGTTAAGGATTTACCTTTCAAATATTTCCTTGAAAAGTCTCGATCATCTATTCTTAAAAAATTACACTTCATAAATTCTTCAAATTCCATGAAATAAAATGATAGAAAGGTATCCTCAGGATGCGATTCATGAAAAGGATTTGGATACCTTTAAACAAATGCAATTGGTAAGTGTAAATCCAGACTCCACATCCTTTGCTAGCATATCCCCAGCCTATGCCAAAATGGGAGATTTAAAAGAGGGTATGTATATCCATCAAAGCATAATACAAAGTGATTTTTTATTATATGTAGTTGTCATGACTGCCCAGATAGAAATGTATGCAAAATGTGGAAGTTTACACAAGACACGAGATGTATTTGAAAAAATGTGGGAGGTTTGGAATAGGGTATGAAGTTCCATGAACAAATAATCGAAAGTGTATTTGTAAGAGATGATGTAATTATAAATTCCCTAATAAAAGTGTATGCAAAATGTGGAAGCATACTGAAGGCACATGAAATATTTGACAAAATGAATCAACATGACACAGTTGCATGGAATACAATGATAGCAGGGTAGTGTTGTGCTCTCCTTCTTTCTTGTCCTTCAACAAACTTGGCATGAAATTATTGCAATCATTTTATAAGTGATATATTTTCACTCTTTTATCATGCATAACATTCAAATCATATTTATGGGGCCACCCTAAAATTTCATGACACACGTCCTTTGGTATCGCATCACACCATACCTTATCTTGGTATGTGCCAATTATGAATTTAAGCAAGTATTTCTCATTTACCAACATAATATGGTACTTTTGAATCCATGAATCCTAATATGGGTTTTGATGTACCACCTTATACAAACCCAATATATCCATGGTCTCACACAAAACTTAATTTTATGTGCTAACATTATCCATAATTACTTTGTATCACTTACCTCTTGACATACACACCTTTTGAAACATGTTCTTCCTATGCACTAGTTCACTATCCTCTTTTATCAGAAAGAGAAATACCTTATTTATCATGAGGTTTTCTCTATGGTATAAATCTAAAAAGTGTTTAATAGTTCCAATTTACTCTATTTATCCATTCATAACATGTGCCCCAACTTTAGACCTTATGTTATCTTCCCCTTATGCCAGTATACACTCATATGACCTACATCTAGGCTGGCCACATTTGAAGCATGTTCATGGGAATACTCTTCCTTTACCTCAACCAAATATTTATTTCCATGTATATGTCTAATATCTACTCATTAATAAAAATATTCATAATCACCTTTTTTCTAAATGTTTGTGGAGATCCTTTAAGAAACCATTGTGTATTTTGTAATGGATGGATGTCATACAACATTTTGACAACATTATCATGCTTAAACTCATTCAAGGTAGAGATGATTTATTTCTTGAACTTTAGTAAGATAAAATTCCTTCAAAAATGCTACCTTTAATTATTGAAGTTGATCATTGTCTAGCTGGGATCAAACTTCTAATACCACACATGCACACGATCTAATAATGTTGTCACAAATTGGTTATCAATATTCTACATTTTTCAAAACAAATATAAATTGTAGAACATTTCAAATATTTTTAATCTTAACTCTTGAAATAAGGTCTAAGCTACAATACATAAAACATTTTTTAAAATCATATTTTTTTTACATTAATTCTTCTAAAATTAGTAAATTAACTATTCAAAAATTATTTTAAATGTGTTTAAGCATGCCAAAAAAGTAACTTCTAGTGGTTATACTTCAACTATATTTTCAAAGTGAATTTAATATATAGTTTTTGAATTACATTTTAAGTTTTACAACATACTATATTATTAAATACATATTACTGTGAATATGGATGATTGTGTTATTTTTATGGAAGCTACTCCTTGATTGTGTTCATTTTATAAATAATGTGAGGCTTTTTTATCATAAAAAATATTTAAATCATATACTATCATCATATACTACTAAAAAATACAAGTCGAATAAAAACAAAAACTAATGACTTGTATATGTCAAGAACGTTACAAAACTGACTGCACATAGAAAAAGTATAGGACATAAGTTTAAAAAATACAAGGTAAACAAACACAAAAACTAATGAATTTTATATGTCAAAATGGAATGTTTCAAAATTATATGCACACACAGATAAAGTATAGGACATAAGTTCAAAATATTTCATGATTTAATGCAAATCAAATAGCAAACCTTTAATGCCAAAGAAGAGAAAAAAGTCATTAAAGATATACAAAATAGTGCACATGTAAACCCATTGAAGTACAATTGTGGGAATAAAATGACAATGTGTTGATGATGATGGAAACTTACCTAGCAATGAAATTTTTTGAGACCAATATACTCAATGTACACACCTACTAGGATATTTGGATAGTATTGGAACTACATGGGAGCTTTTGGATTTTGAAAGAAAAAATCATTTTTATCATTGTTCTTCAGACTCAAAGTGTTGGTATTGGTAGGGATGAAGGCTTCATAGACTAACTTAGACAAGGGTACCACAATGGTTTATGTTGTGATCAGCAGAAACAACCCTGTCAAGTTTGGGGTGGTGGCAATGTTGGGGCTTCTAGAAAATTATCTTCTTGGAAGTGTTACACTTAGAAAAGGCCCTCTTGTGAGAACCCCTACGTGGTATTCTTGCTCGTAGTTGTTTCTTTTTATTATATATGTCTTATACTATGTTTTATATCCAATATTCTTTTTGCTTCTATGTTCTAGTTTGTTCCCTACTTGGGGCCTATTTTAATCATCTTCCTAGTTCTATCCTAAATTTTTGTATGGTCATGTTGTAAGATTGATGTCAGGGTCTTGGGTTCTATGTTATTTTTTGTGTTTTTATTTCACCCCTGGTGATTCTTGATTGTATCTGTTAATCCAAAAATATGTACATGTGAGGGCCCTTCCCTCATTTATGATATCAAAAAAATACCCATTTATGATATGAAAATAGATACTAAATTTCCTAGCTAAACTAAAACCCCATTATCAGGATGAGATTTTCTATGGTATTTTCAAGAATATGTACAATTCCTACCATCATTAGTAAATATGGAGGAACCAGCACATCAAGAAGGGCACATGGGGACAATGTTGTGAAAGAATGTATATTACTACCATAGGTTAAAAAAGAATAGTAGTATCACAAGGTGTAGACATTTCAAAATTCTTAACCACCATAATAATTATTAAAGAAACATGATATATGTATACTAATACTATCATGAATTTATAGTATATTACAAACTGATACTATCATTAATTTCTAGTATACTACAATGTAAACTCTAAAATAGCAGTTTAGGAGGAGTTGGGTAAACTAAGAGGAAAATGTTGGCACTATTGTCATTTGTGATGTTGACGCTCATCCTTCCTTTCTATTTCTCACCCTTACTTTCCATCACTCACTAAAGCCTAAATTGGGGGAAAGGGAGAAAGGCATGGGAAATAGAGAAATTTGTGGGAATTTCAAAATAATGTTTTCACTCTTTTTTCTCATTATTTTCTTAACCTAAGATAACATGAAATGGTGATGTTTTTGGTGATAGTGGCACTAACCATGGAAATACCATTTAGTGGTATTCAGTTTAATGTAGGTTTAACATTGGTGATGATGACCAGTAAAGACTTTGTCATCAACGACTAGCAAAGACCAACATGCTAGTGGTTAGTGCATACTGGTTAAACTCACCATTTTTATAATGGTGGCATGAAATTTCTTATCCTTCCTAACATAGAGTTATCCCCTATAAATTCCATGCTTCTCCATAACATATCCAATTTTTCTTCCATTGATATAAATATTATTATGTGATGGTGATTTAGAGTACCACGTTTAGTTTTTCTTCTTGCTAAAGATGATTGGATCATTGATCGTACTATCATCAAAGAAATTCTCATATTAAAATATGATATTTCACCATTCCTACTTAATAAAATATTCTAAACTTTCCATACAGAGTTTCCATAGCACAACACTCCATGTTCGCATGAAAGTGGTAGAGAGTAGCTTGATAAAATGACTATCTATAGACTACATGCATAGGAAGAATTCAATAGCATATGGATAGGAAATGGAGAAGACATTAGTAATATTTATGACTTAGCAATAATATTTTAAGATATTGGAAAATAATTGGAAGATAATTATTGCTAACCCTATGTTTGAGGGGAATATTTAGGAAAAAATTAAAGTAGGATAGAGCATTTATGCAAATTTATCCACATTCACATGAAGGGTTTTTGGTTATATGAATAATTTTTATATTATATACCATGATTTTAGGATGAACTATTAACAAACTACCTTTTAATAAAAATTCACTAAACTCAAAAAAAATCCATAAATTTTACCAAATGGTGAAAATTTACCCTTAAAAAATAATTTGCTCATCATCTATCCCTCATCCCTAATGATACCATCCTTGTATTCAATCATCCCTAATCACTCCCTCCTCATATTTAATTATCCCTACATACTCCCTCATTGACCCTCGTCATCTCTAATCACTCCCTCATCATCTTTAATTACTCCCTCATTGACCCTCACCATGTCTCATCATCCCTAATCACTCCCTCCTTATCCCTCATCATCCCTAATCACTCCCTCATCATCCCTCATCATCCCTAATCACTCATTCCTTATCCTTCATCATCCCTACACTCCCTCATTCACCCTCACCATCCCTCATTATCCCTAATCACTCCCTCATTTACCATCATCATCCCTCATTATCCCTACTCACTCCCTCCTCATCCCTAATTACTCCCTCCAATACCTTGATGGTGGGCATAGTGGATTCCCACCTATGCCTAATTAGATTCTATTGTGATTCCAAATTTTAATCACTCAAATAAGGCTAAAAAAACCTCTTCTTTCACTCATCCTCTTTCACTAAAATAAGGAACTCAAAGATATCATCTGATTATCTGGTGGGATTCAGAGATCTATATGGTGATCCACACCCACACCATGGAGAGAGTGTACATCCATATCCCTATACTATAATAAATAGGAAGGAAAGTGAGCAAAGGGTGGGATGAAATTTTATTACTTACATATACAGATCATTATTTAGGCATCTAATAATCCTAATCCTAGAGTTGAGAATCCCTATATATATAAGGAAAGTAGACATGAGTTGAGAATTCCAATTCCATCCCCATAGTTGAGTTATTGTTTCTATATATTTCATTAAGATTCTATCCATAGTAGAGTGTATTTCCAAATAGATAGATAGGTGGTCACCAATTTGGTAGAGTGTGTTCCAATCAGGGAGTCAATAAAGTGTGTTTCCCAACCCAACTTGATATATACCCAACCTAATCTATACCCAACTTTATCTATTAAGGGAAGGAAGGAAATATACCTTAATCCATTGTATCAGGGAGGGGATATTGAGATCTTGGGCATGTCTTGGTGGGATATAAAGGCCAAACTAGTACCCTTTTATACTCTAAGTATGCCCCGATCCCCAATATAATATATCAAAGGATAGAATAGGAATGGTTCCCCCAACATAGATATATGTGGGGAACATTTTGAAGGCCCTACTCTAATCTATAACATTTCATTCCTTACCTACTTCATCTATGCCAAGGATTAAGGCAAGGGAAGCTTGTCTTATTGATATCTATCTTTGCTTCACCTAATAACATATTAAGGGAATATTTCCTTCTCTATAGATATAAAGGGAATAAGGAATAGTTATCAATATAAGTTTTTATTCCTAATATCTATATTTACTTTGATTCTAGAGTAAGGCATAACTATTAAGGGAAGCTTACTTTCTATTTGATAGTTTTGTTCCTACCTTACCTACCTATCTATACCCTACCCAATAAGGCAAGGGAAGCTTTATTATTGATATATAACTTCATTTTTTACCTACCTCATTTCCATTTCTAGAATATATTCTTTGCTATGAAGGGAATCTTACTTCTTAATCTATATCTTGCATATAATGTTTTCCTACCTACTTATCTTTTGTTGTTGGTAAAGTAAGTTTGATTCCCACTAGATGGAATGAGAAATGAAGTTTTGAATAATGTTATGTATGTAATATATCTATACCATTAAGTATGACCTACTTAATTTACATACTCGAGTATGCCTTAATTACTTTACCTATTTGATTATGCCCTACCTGATTAAATATTTGAACCATATATTGATATTGAGTATGCTCTAACTAAATACTCGACCATATCTTGATTTTGACTATGCCCTACTTACCTTCTTATACATGAGTATTACCTACCTACTTTACCTATTGAGTATGCCCTACCTACCAATCCTTATTTATATACCTAATTGATTATGCCCTACCTACTTTAATTACCTACTTGAGTATGCCCTACATACTTGATTATGCCATACCTACTTTAATTACCTACTTGATATGCCCTATCTGATAAAATACCAAAACCATATCTTGATATTTAATATTATATATATTTGTAACCATATCTATCTTACCTAACCATATATTTAATCTTTTATACCTAATTGATTACTAAATTGAATACCCAAGCCATATTTTGAAAGGAGATGGGGAATTATCATGATTGAAAATCAATTAAGAGGGCATTATCGAATCAAGGGATAAAAGAGAGGGGGAATTATCAATGAATTATTGAAAATTATGAGATGGGGAATAATCACCTATTTATAGAAAGTATAGGTGGAATGATTGAGCCATATCATGAAAGGAGAGGTGGCATTTTAACCTATATAGAGAAAGGAGTGAGTAGTAATGATCAAGCATAAGCAGAAAGCTACTAGATCCACCATAAATCTATTTGAGGGGGTAATTAGGGATGAGGAGGGATGAGGAAAGAGTGATTAGATATGATTAAGGATGGTGAGGGTCAATGAGGAAGTGATTAGGGATGATAAGGGGTGAAGAGGGAGTGATTCGGGATGATGAGGTATGATGAGGGAGTGACTAAGGATAGTGAGGGCCGATGAGGAGTGATTAGGGACAATGAGGGTCAATGAGGGAGTAAAAAATATTATGAGTGGAAATGAAAAAGTCTTTCATTGTATTTATATACTTGGGTAATTTGTATTATTTGGGTGACCTTCTCTACCCCATGTGTATAAGACTGATTCAGTCCATTCTTTCTTGTTGAATGGGAACTAAAACACATGCTTCAAATTGAGGGGCATTAAATTAGTCATATCTTGAAATAAGATGGGGCATTATAACCTATATAGAGAAAAGATTCACTAGGTAGGATTGGGTACAAGCAAAAATTAACTGCACCCACCATAAAATTATTGGAAGGAGTGATTAGGGATGAGGAGGGATGAGGAAAGAAAGATTAGGGATGATGATGGATGATGATGGATGATGAGGTTCAATGAGGGAGTGATTAGGGATTATAAAGGATGAGGAGGGAGTGATTAGGAATGATGAAAGATGATGGGGGAGTGACTAGGGATGATGAGGCTTGATGAGGGAGTGATTAGAGATGATGAGGGATGATGAGGGAGTGATTAAGGATAATGAGGGATGATGAAAAAGTCTTACATCATATCCATATATGGGGGGTAATATCTATTATCTAGGTGACCTTATCTACCCCATGTGTGTAAAACTTATTCATTCCATTCCTTCTTATTCAATGGGCACTGAAAAATGTACTTTAGATGAAACAAACAAAATGGGCACTGAAAGATAGAGTACAAAATGAGTACTTACTTCCTAATTAATGGGCATTTTTGGACATCCCAAACAATCACTAGGCACTATTGTAGAGGTCACCTAGAGAATAAATATTACCCCTTATATATAGATATGATGCAAGACTTTTTCATAACAGATTATAAGGGATGATGAGGGAATATGAGGGAGAGATTAGGGATGATTAAGAATGATGAGGGATTGATTATGTGTTATGTGGGAAAATGAGGGATGATTAGGGAGTTTTTAGGGATAATGAGGGTTGATGAGGGTATGACTAGGGATTATGAGGGATGATGAAGGCCAATAAGGGAGTGATTAGGGATAATGAGGTATGATGAGGGTCAATGAGGGAGTGATTAGGGATAATGAGGGTTGATTATAGAGTTTTTATGGATGATGAGGGACAATGAGGGTCAATGATGGTGTGACTAGGTATAATGAGGGATGATAAGGGACAACGTTGGAGTGATTAGGGATGATGAGTGTCAATGAGGGAGTGATTAGTTATGATGATGGTTGGAGAGGGAGTGATTAGGGATGATGAGGGTCGATGAGGGTGTTTTTATAGAAATTTAGGGTAAATGAGGGAGTGATTAGGGATGATTGTGGAGGATGGGGGATAGTGAGGGATGATGAGGGAGTGACTAGGTATAATGAGGTAGGATGATGGTTAATGAGGGAGCGATTAGGGATGATAAGAAGGTCCTTATCTATAGATGGAGACTCAATTAATTTATTATATTAATTGAGGGCCCATATATATAAATGGGAACTCATCTATCCTTATCTATATTTGAGAAGAGCGAGGGGTGCATAGGGTTTGAAATTTTAGTATTTGAGAAATATTCCTAATGAGTGGACCAATTTCTCCACCCTACTTTGTCAAATTTGGTATGACCTTAATGAATTAATGCCATATCTATATCCCATATTGATATAGGTTAGGTTTCCTCTGAGTGAATGAATCAATGCGAATCATACTGCATACAAAATATGTTTGGATCATTTGATTGTAACAAATAGGAATTAATGATATGGTGACTCCATATTCTTTAGTGAACAATAACATGATCATGTAACCACCCCCCACTATATAGATATATAGTTTCATTGTCATTGACATGTATATATTTTAATTAACATAATATATATTGGCACCCCAATCTCTCAAATGGATTTAGAGTGATTAGAGACATGAGACAAGTTATATCAATGTTATTGGCTATATCTAGCTCACTCTATTTATTGAATAAGTCTATCAATGACTAAACAAGTCTATTAATGATAAATGTTACTACATTACATATGTAATATATATGGTATGACCCAAGTGACGCAATGTTCATAATGCCCACATGGTATGAATGATTTATGTGATGAATTACATATCCATACATAAAATAGATTGATGTCATATTTATACATATTTCATGATGTTGATTGATACATAATGAAATCCAAGTGTGGGTAACATGATGTGATGGTTAATTCTTACCCTATTAATACGATGGTTGGTTTCAACTAAGTTTGACATCATTGTGTGGACTTTGGTATCTATGGGTTACATTAGTGTGGTGGGTCTATTATTTTCATTTACATTGGTCATAAGTAGATATGGTGTTTTTGAGTCATTTTTAGTCTATAATAGACTTAATATAAGTAAAATAATCATGAATGGGTGGTTTGGTGTACATGGGTCACTAATGTAACCTATGTTTCTCCATGCACAATAGTTTAGCATGAATTCAAATTGAATTGAGGTGACCTTGCCTAAATGTGGTACAAATTATCCCTATTTACCCTAGTATCAAATGGTTATGGTGTTTTGTGTCACTTTTTTGCTTATAATGGACCTAATCATAAGTGAAACTGAAATATAGAAGTGGTTGGGTATGCATTAGTTTTGAAACTTTAATTTTCACAAACCTATGACTCCTATAAATGCTAGCAAGTAATATGGAAGGTGTCAAAACCTAAACATGACTATATATTTACCCAAAATTAATATCAATTTCAAAATTTATGCCTTGAAATCAGTAGGTTCAATATTAAAATCCTGAAAATAACTAAGTACTAATGAGATTAGATTTTTAAAAATTATATCCTACATCGTAAAGCATGTAGCTATGAGACCAACTCTATCAAAAAAAAGTGACCCTAATTTATTATATTTATTAAAATAAAATTAAAATTAAATAAATATCAATGCCAACGTATACTTTACATTTATTTTAGTAAACCATCCCCCACCTTCTAATTCACCCCTCTTTTGCATTCTACGTTTTCTAATACATCTTTTTTTGTTTTTTGGTTATGTCAATGTAAAGTGTACGCACTAATTTTGCATTGTACCCATTCCAATATATATATTTTTTGTTATATGTCAACATAAAGAATATGCATTACGGTATGTTTGAATTCAAAACCAAGTATTTTGGTTTGGAAATGGCTTGGATTCTTGAGCCAAAGGCTTGGTCTTGTCAACACAGTGAAATATGAGATCTTTGATTTAAAAAAGAAGAAAAATCAACTTTTATTGCCAAATACACTATGAATTTCAGTTATACAATTCATAAAATTATTATTACAATGAAAAGCATGCTCTCCTCTTTTCAAATATATGATTTTTCAAAATTTTGGACTATTTAAAGGTTTCTATCTATGTTGATTTTTAATTAAAATTTTATTAGGCCACTACATACCATAAATATATATAATTTTTGTTTAGATTGATCCAAATGTAAAAAAACTTATATGGTCATAAACTAGGTCTAATTCTACATGCATTTATTAATAAAAAAATAATCATTGAAAAATTAAAAAAAATAAGACACTGGATAATCTTATCTTAATTTTCACCAAAAAGTTTCAAACTGTATTAAATAATACTGAAAAAATGAGAAGCCACACATCCATCTATCTACTCTATTTGCATTAAGAATAAAGGAATTTCTCTTCAAGTTTTAGATGTTTTATCTAATTATACTTAACAATTTTTGAAAAAAGTGGAAACTAAACTCGAAATGTATACCACATTCAAATTTTGAATATATCCATCTCAAATTATCTATATAAATTTAAATTTATCATTTTTTAGAAAAAATATATCCATAAATAAACTTATTTTTATCCAACTTTATACATTTACTCAAGTTAATAAAGTTTTAAAAGTAACACAGAACTTTTAAAAAAAAAATTGCATAATTCTAGGCCTTCCTATCCACTATCGTAGAAAAAATGAAAGAAAAAAATAAAAATGTGTTAAATTAAACTTATAAGGTAGTATTTGCATATTGAAATCCACTCCATGACCAACGCCAAGAGTAAATTAATTTTTTGAGAATTAAGTGGTCTTAATAGAAGTGTCATGGTGGTTTTTAATTTTATATTATATTTATTTTCTGAAACTATTTTTTCAATATTATTTTTCAAATTTAATAAAATTTATAATAAAAAAAAAGAAATATTAAAAATATATATATTGTTAATATTTTTTTAAAGGTTTATGAAAAATTAACCTTGCATTAACATGGTCCACTCAATTAAATTATATTTTAAAAAAAAAAAAAAAAAGTAAATGTAAATACAATTACATACCCATCAAATTTATCAGGGTGAAAGCAATGTCCATTGTATGGTGTACTCACAAAACATTGACATTTTTTCCATTGTATAGTGTACTCACAAAGCATTGACATTTTTACATAATGTGAGACGTGTTCTAATGTGCCAAAAGAATAGCGTAATAGCTATAAACATCCATCAAAGAATATTGGAAATAAAAATGAGGAAGTATGTAGAATTTTTTCCAAAATAACTCGAAAATTGTGGTTTTATAGATTACAATAATTCCAAAGATAAATGAGTGTTTATAGTTGAAAATAAAAGGGTGGTCTTATGGAGAGGGTAATTGCAAATATTTTGCAGTTGAAGGGGTTCCAAGCAATTTTAAATTTCTTCAATTGTAAAAAATTGAATATTTTCTTGAAAAATAAGAACAGCGACTACAAATAGAAGAAATTTTCAAAAATAGATAGACGTTGGGGACAAGAATTTGCAGCACCCGCAGAGAAAATTTAGATATAAAAAAGTACTTTATAGCGAATAAAAATTTCTGTTATAATTTTTTAATATCCAAACTACTTAAATTTCATGTGCATGGATAATTTTTACAATTTTAAAAATCCATATAACTTTACTGCATAATTTCACTTAAATAATTTTTACTACACCCACTAAATATTTTCACAATTAAAATACCATGAAACCATGACCTAAGAATGGTGAGCATAATAAAAAACGAGGTACTATTCATGTGCATGAAAATCACCATGAATTGATCAAGCTCCTATACTCATTGTCGGCTATTGTATCCCCTGCTGATTCTCCTCACTAATCTTGTCTACCACCGCCACCACTTCAGGTGGAGCTCCTATCTGAAAATATGGCAACAGTATTTCACAATTTGGAGTTTTGAACGTTGTCCATGATATCAAAGAGCCTGTCAAGTAGCAGAAGGTAGTTGTGAAAGGTAAGATTGGTGACATGTATACCCTAGCTGGATGAACTTCCGGATTTCGTGCCAGAACATATGGACCTGCTTCCACTTCCTGTGTCACATCTGCACCGTGAAGATCCTGATTTCTAATGGCATCGGAGAATTCAAATGATGATGATTTTTAACGGCACGACAGAGATAGTAATCCAGATGTAAGGAAAATGAAAATAACTTTAGAATTCTGAAAATTTTCTATACCAAATCAGCACGGAAATATAAATGGCACGTAGATAATTATTGTAGATGATGAGCAAAAATTTTGGAAGGATGATGATGGCCATATTTTTCATATATGGTAGCGGACAAATGTTGAAAATACATTTAATGTATATAAATATATTTATCTAATATTTATAGAATATTATTTTTATTTTATACTATAAATAAATTTTATAATAATATATATTTCTAACATTTTCAATAAAATAATATTTATAATTTTAAAAAAAAATAATAATAATAAAATAATTATATTTATATAATTTTCAAGTTTTCCTTTCTCATTTTGTTAAAATTGAATACAATATATATTGAAAATAATTTGGCTTCTTTTTAAGAAAAAAATGGCACTGACATTCTTTCAAGATATTCAACATACTACCATTTGTAGAACAAACAATTGGCCCCTATTTTGAAGGATTGATCTTGAATAGATTTAAGATTTCTTAAGAATTTTTTTTTTAAGATTATTTTTTATTTAAGTTATTTTATAATTTTAATATTAGTTTTAGTATGTAGGTTTATTTTCATATAAATTTTTATATTGTATTATAAAATAATATTTAATGGGAATTTTGGAATTTCATGTTAAATGTAATTCATTAGCATATTTTTTTTCTCATTTTATTGGAATTAGGGACATTAAGTACACATTAAAAAAGTTAGCCAAGATAATAATATAGTTATTTTATAATTATTTTTTATTTATTAATTAGAATGCTTCAAAATATCATATATTATACAAAAAATAATACATAAATGTTACATAGCAAAGCATCTAATTGATATTTACAATTTAAACTTTTCATCGAAGGAAAAATATGAATCAACATAGATAAAAACCAAGAAATTAAAATGATGGACAACATGGTACTCAAAACCAAACTACAACACATAAATTAAGCACAAGTTGTAGCATCTGAGGGAGGAGGTAAGGAATCATCCTTGGGTGGAAGAGTCACCCAAGTAAAAAGATCTACAGCAGAAGAATCCAGAGCTACCCAACCATCTGGGGGTCTAAAGTCATATCAATAGTCTATCCATCAACATTCTATACTTAATTATCATTACCAGTAGGAGAGCCTCTACGAGAGGGATTGTGTCAATTTTATCATGGGATAGTAGTGAACCTCACCCCCCTGATGAAAGCGAGGGGATAAGTGGCCACAACTACACGACCAAATTTTGACCTCCTAGAAGGTGGCAGTGACAGCCCCTAAGGTGGCCCATCTGGTGTCACCTGATTCATAGTGTCAGGGGTACTCCCCCAGTGGTCTCGTAGCTCATACAGGTGGTAAACTTCCATCACAACCTTGTTTGTTTGGGCTTGAATCTACATGTAAGCCAATAAAATAATAGAAACCTTATTATTTATATAAAAATGATAAGAATATTCATCATTGTTGAATATAGCATTATTTCTAACTTTTCATATTTGGAAAAGAATAATGAACTAAAAAAATTCCATAGAAAATCAATATAAGTTGGAAAATTGGTTGAGTCCCCTAAAAGAGCAAACCACCAAGAAAAAGGATTAGGGTGATAGCACTGGAATAGGTTATGGATCTAATTCCAAGTAGATTGGGCTCATGGGTAGAACCAAACGAGGTGCTTGAATGACTTAGGTCGTTGACAAGTAGGACACTTGGGTAGAGCAATACTCATGTGAGAGATCCACTCCCTGATCGGGATACTTTGATAGAATAGGCACCAAAGGTAGTGGGTGATCTTAGGCTCCATCCTGACATTCCAAATTACATTCAAGTTTGGTAATCCAATTTTCTTGGGAGGATTTAAGCCCCTAATGCCTATTGAGCTTGCAAAGAGTAAAGGATAAGGGCTTATGACTTGATATAGAAGACCTAGGAATAATTCTTAAAAAGGGTGTTACAATTCCATCCCCAGTCCTTCCACCATGCCCAACACAATTGCAAACCCAACTTATGAATCATAAAATTATGAATAAGCTCTTAGATGTGGAGGATAGAAGGTAAGTCAATATTGTTCAATTGAAATTTAATTTTAAAATTTGGCCAAGGAATCTAGTCCCTAGCGGCAGCCAAATCTTAAATGGTAAAAATACCTTTTCAAAAGAGTCTAAGGGCTTCAATTCTAGGCTATTTAGTTAATAAAATATTAATGTCTATCATAATAGGAGACCACCAGAGTTGTGATCATTGAAAGTTATACCTATATGAAAACCATCCCCAATCCATTTTATGTGTGGCTTGACAGCTTCAAAACCTTTCCATATACTTCTGTAAACAAACAAGCCTTCAATTTTGATAGGAATTGTAGTGATGATAAGGGACTAAAAGCCTATATTCTTCCAATTTTGTTTACCTTAGGGTGCCCTACAGGAGATATAAGCCTTAGCAGGATTTTTTAGACCTCATTACCTTCAATGGTGTGAATAACTCATTTAGCACATAAGGTTGCACTCTATCTATAAAGGTCAACAATTTTCATGCCTCCTTTATCCCAAGGAAGGCAAAAAATATCTCAAGCCACATGATGGAAACATTTAGTATGCTTGGAAATAGACCAAAGAAAGTCCTTGAGAATTTTAGCTAAGTCATCATAAGACAATTTTGTAGGGGCCCAATAGGGGAATAATAAACATGGGTGGCAACCAAAGTCTTCATACAAATTTAGAATTTCCATGCTAAGATAACAACTTGGTAATCCAATATTCAAATTTATTCTCCACTCTACTAATGACATACTGTCATAGCTAAACTAAAGAGTAGTCAAAGGCAAAAGGAATGCCAAGAAATTTGAACTATTATCTAGGCACAATCCATTTCAAATTAAATTGGAGAAGCCAATTAGGCATAGGGATCATACTTTATCTAAAATATTGAGTCTTACTCCATTGTAAACTAAACCTAGAGGCCAAACCAAAAATATTAAGACATTTCATAGCTTATAAGAAGGTTTATTCATGTTCTTTGACCATAAAGAATGTGTCATAAATAAAATGCTCAATATGATCTGGGTAAAAATATACTTTGAACCAAGCCCTACTCAATGTTAGAGGAAAGAAAACATCCTAAATCTTCTGCAGAGATAACATATAACACCAGAGCAAGAGGGAAACCTTGCCTGATGGGCTATTATAGGTAAATGCTATCCAACTTAAAGTCATTAATGCTCAAGTAGGTTGAAGCATCTGAAAGTAAAGTTTGGACTACCAAAACAAAGTACTAGTTGAAACCTAGATCTTTCAACATAGCTAGAATAAATGGCCATTCATTTATGTCATAGTATTTTTCAAAGTTAAGCTTGAGAAATATGGTTCGCTAACGAGAAACTCTAGCCCATTCCATACCCTCCTAGATGAAAATGAGATTATCTAGAATATACCTCCCTCTAATGAAACTGATTTATTTAGATCTAATAATTACAAGAAGAATAAAAAAGAGCCAACTGGTGAGGACTTTTGCAAGAATTTTGTAGGAGACATTCAACAAAGTGATGGGCTACCAACTAGTAATGAGATCTATATCACTCGCTTTGGGTATAAACTTAATATTACCTTGATTAATTAAAGCTCCCAAAGAATGGTTTTACATGGCATATTTATAGATTTGAAGCAAGTCAAGCCCAACAAATTCCCATGTAACTTTATATAATTCACATGGGGAACTGTCGATCATTGGGGACTTATTATTACTAATGCATTAGAGATCCTCTATGAGTTCTTGGAGGGTCAAGGGTGAGTCGCATGGCCATTGGTCAAACATTTTAACTTTACAAGGAACCACATCAAGGCATTCCTATAATGCCTAAACTCTTTATGTCATGACCTCCTAAAATTCAAACACTAGTTGGCAATGATTCATGAAGGATGAGGAGATGTCTAGGAGGGAGGTAAGCCTAGTGTGGGCTGATTAAATGGCCTTGATATGATCATGAGCCTATTTGTCCCTGAGGGACTTGATAAAATATTTGGAAGCTTTATTTCCAACCTTGAGCCAATGTAGCCAAGCACATAGTTGTGCCCCTCTGACAACATGGCTATATTCCACCTTAATGTGGTGTTTGAGGGTGGAAGCAATATTATGCATATGAGTCTTAAAAGGATTAAGCTTAAGAATGGAGGAGACCCTATGAAATTTATTGAACATAACCACCTCACAAGGATTTTTAACACACACAACTTGCTTCCCATAGTGGTGGAGGAAGGTGGTGTTGCATAGAATGGACTGATTCCACCACTCAACCCATCTGATATCATAAGGAGGGAGGGGGTCAAAGTTACAAACTCAGGCAATAAAATGGATGGTGCCAGCATGGCCTAAGATAGAATTACTGAGGATCAACTGAGTATGTGGCATCTTGTACAACCCTGTGACCCATTCCATTCTATATGAGATGGGATCATGATCGAAGGGAACCAATTTTAAATGGAAAATGATAGACTCACCAAGCCTTTTGAGCTCCCAGTGATCCCCAGCATGCTAATTATGACACATAAACCAAGACATGGTATTATATGAGTGCCACTAGAGGATAGGGTAAAAAAACCCATTTATTCTTGAAATAATACCATACTTCACAATATATAAATACCACCACATAGTAAAGGCATCAAATTTGTCCTTGGAATGCTCAATCATATTAAAATCCCTACACACTAGTCATATACTGGTGGGGAGGTTGTCAGCTACTGATTTCCAAATTAGAGATCTATTAGGACCATTATTAAGGGTGTAAATGTTAAGAATACCTAATGAATAACTTGGTGTGATGATTCATCCCCCATGGCAATAATGAAATGAGAAAATTTAGGCAAAACTAATATGTTGGAATTGCCACGCATCCATATTAATGCAAAGTGTAAATATGGGTGACATCATGCCAAATACAACACAGATAAGTTTAAAGAAGAAATCTTGAAACACTAACTTCTTGTAGATAAACAAAATTAAAGAACCTATCCATTGGCAGGAAGCACACACAGAGTATTTTTGGGAGGACTCTATAAGACCTTGAATATTTTAGGTTAACAAGTACATTGGGAAATACCATCCATGTAGAACTCCCCATATCCCTCCTGAAAAATTTGTTGACACTGCAAAACTATTGCGCTAGTCTAGGTGATAAGATCATCCCAACATGATGGAATATCATTTAACCCATTCTCATCTCAAGGAAAGTCACCACCACTATGGGTGAGTTATACAACCATTGAGAAAATGAGCTATTGGTTAAGGATATCCCCATGGGAAGGACCATAGAATCATGGGAATTTTTAGAAACTAGGCTCTATTAGGCTTGGGAGACTAGAACAACAGGGGGAGGTGAGGTGGGTATCTCTTTATAAGGCTTGTTTATTTGATGAGAAGTATTGTAGAGGAGGGTTTCAACCTTGGTTGTGAGTTTTTAGAGTTAATCATGACCCAACCATCCCCATTTTCCACCACCTTAGACTTTTTGGGTTGTAAAGGGACCAAAGAAGGCTTCAAACGTCCCATAAGGGGACAATATTTGATATAATTCTTAGACACCTGACAACAAAATAAAGTGTTATGTAGGTTAAAGTACACAAATTTCCATGATCATTGGGTATCAACTACTTGGATATCAATGAAATCCTTCAGATCTTTGGATATGCCCACCTTAATGTAAACTAATTTGTTAGGGTAGGAGGAGAACCACTTGGGTTATTTCTCATAAATAATATGCCCAATGGGTGTAAACATTTGCTCCAAAAAGGACCAAAGGTTCACTGACATGTTGAGAAGATCAACTTAGATGGGAACTCTAAGAAAGGTTTGGTATATAGATTTGATATCTTGGGTCCAACTGGGATAAAATCAAGAGTGTGTTTTGTAGAAACCAACAACTTAATTTGGCAAGGACTCTTTAAAAATAAATAGGAAAACCCCTTTGGTGAGGTTCTAGACACTGATCACATGGATGCTCATAGGCTCCCAATGGTAGAAAAACCAATTCTAGATAGAATCCTCTAAGGGTCCACTCAATTGACAAAATAAGTAATAAGTGAGAATTTTTCATACTATTTGCATGCACTTTCAATAACATCACCAAAAATACATACCTCTAGTTGAGATCAAAGGGTTGAGGGAGTACCTCATCATAAAACTTCAAGACAAACTTCTAATCTTTTTGGGTGCCATTCCTCTCATCTCTTATAACAACAATTGCATTCGAGCATGAAGAAGCCATTACATAGGATTACCCCATCCACAAGATAGAGTGTTTGGTAAAATTAATGCACAAGACCACTAGAAATTCCTATATATTTGACATGTAATATTAATAAGAAAACATACAAGGCAAGGCTAGTTGACCATGGGAAACCCTAGCATAGCTATTTTTATCTCAATCCTCTTAAAATGTTTTCTTGGAAGGACATCTTAACTCTGTTTAAAAATATTCTCTTCTATTCTTTTTATACACACTTGAAATTTATTCTTCTTTTCTATTTAATTATTTCTTCTAATCCCTTTATAAATATTTTAATCCCTTCATAAATATTTTAATTTGGAGAATAGTTTTTATAAGTCATTTTCTTTTAATATACATGGAGTTTTCTTCCCTTATAACAACTTTTCCACTTGTCAATTTTTGTCTCCACATTTTCATAATTTAACTTACTTTGAAATAATATTTATCTTTCTTTTATATTGTAATTTATGTTTTCATGGTTTCAGATAAGTCTCACAAATACTAGATTATAGTTAATAAGTATCGAATACATCACATATGGTCACATCACACACCCAAAGATTTTTGAATCTGAGTGGAGTTAGAAAATATTAAATTATTTTACCAACTCACTCCAATTTCATCAATGATTTCAAAAAAAAATCACTAATATTGAAATATATATATACACTTAGTGATTTATTATATTAAAATTATTGTTGCTTCTATTATTATTGTTGCTATTACTATTGCTTTTATTATGTTTTTCACTGCTATTTCTATTGCTTGATGTTTTTATTTATTTTATTTTATTTTTACCACACTCGTGTAATTATATAATTATCATTAATTTCTTCTACTTTCCATAAACATTTGTATTATACTTTTTACCTAGAAAATAACACATTATATTTTTTGGTTTGCATGTAAATAATTAAAAAAATAATGCAAAGCACTTTTTTAAAAGTAATATAATATCTCTTTGATTCTTTTGGGGATACAAATATAAGTATTAAAAAAAAACTGGGGTCCTTTACACAAAACTTTTAGTGTGTTTTATATTTATATATATATATATATATATATATATATATATATATATATATATATATATTCTTTAAATTTTAAGTTAATTTTTTATTAATTTTTTTTTTACTTTTTTAAGTTTATTGTTAAAAAAAATATTAATGTATATTTTTAATATTAAATTATTTAAAATAGTTTTTATTTTTTATTGTTTAAAATTCATAAATTTTAATTGATTTTTTTCATTTTTTTGTTTCAGTTTATTTGTATTTTGTTTATTTCATTTTTAATCTTAATTATATTGAAGTAGTTATATTTTTTGTGATTTCTTTGGTAGAATGAATATTTAAGGTATATTATTTCAATTAACTTTTGAATTTAAAGTTATCTCTTCAAATTATTATTTATGAAAATCATATATGCAATATATAAAGTAGAGAAAAAATATATGATGATATAACCTCTATCAAAACTAAGAAAAAGTGGAAGTTTAAAAATGAAAGAGGCTTTAAATTTAATTAGAATAAAAATGTAACATAAAATTCATGTTCATATTGAAAATTGTGCCAGTACTTTTACTACTTGGACAAATTTTAAATATATTTATAATGTTATAAATGAATATCAAAAAAATCAAGTTCAAAATCAATTTTTAAAATTAAAATATGTTGATTTTAAAAGAATAAATAATTTTTTAACAAAATTTCTTTCTTTAAATTTATAATTAAATAGTTTTTATTAATATTTCTAATTTAAATTTAATTTATATTATTATAAGAAAGAGTTTACCTGTATCTTTTCAATAATTCATTACAAATATATACTCTCTATACTCTCAACTAGTTATTCCTACTCTAATAATTTAACTGAATCATTTTTGTAATTATTTATGATAAGAAAGATGAAACTTACCTTAGTTTGGTAGTTATAAGGAAAATGAGCATGTATTTGTATCTAAACTTGAACACAAAAATAGTAATAATAGAGATCATTTTAAATCTAATAACAAAAATGGAAAAAAGGAAAACCAATCAAATTTAAACTTTTAAAAAAATTGTTTGTATTTATTATCATAATAATGGTCATGATGAATCTCATTGCTTTCATAAACAAAGAGATATTAAAAATGATAAGAAGCATATAAACACTAATGCTAATGTTAAAATAAAACTCGAAAATAATATAAATCTAATATTAAGTTTATTTTTACTTTTGCTTTAGGTTCTTCCTTTAATATTGAATGGATTATTGGTTATAGTGTTACACAACATAAGGCATTTAATGTTGATTTAGTTATTTATTTAAAACTAAATTTTTTTATTAGTCAATAATTTCTTGTAAATCATGGATTAATAATTTTTTGTAAGTCATGCTTCAAGTAATATATAAGTAATTGATATTGTAATTAGTCATAATGATGAATTATATTAATTTTTTATTATACCTAATGTAAAGTTAAATCTACTTTATGTTCTTCAAATATACAAAATAGTACTACAATGTATATCTATTTAAAATATTTATGTTAAGTTACTTAAGAAGAATTTTAAAGTTGTTTCTACCACATTTTTATATAAAAATGATTTGTTTAGATTTATATAATTCTCTTCTTCCACTTCTAGTTTCTTCTGTTAATAGTATCTTATGACATAAAATAGTATATTATATCAATTATTGAATAATTATACTTATAATTAAATTAGACATGGTTCATGGATTTCCTAAATTCCTACTACTATTTATGTTTTTACTAGATGTAAGTTACTAAAATTCATAGACAATCTTTTCATTAAAAATGAATATAAACATGCAAATAAAAAATTGTAGTTTTTTAATAATCTTTTAGGTGCAATGCAAATTTCTATTAGAGATGCTAATTATTCTCAAACTTTTTTAGGTAATTATGTTAATAAAATTTAAATTTATTTTCTAGAATTTGAAATTTTCAATTCATTTCTTGAAATTTAAAGATCAAAAGTTTTAGATGCTTTTATTAAATTTTATGTCTTGGATGAAAAATAATTTAATTATACAATATATTTTTTACATACTGATAATATTACTAAATATGTCAATTCTCATGTTCTTACATATTATAGGCAATATGGTATTAAATATCAATATATTGTTTCTTACACACCTAATTAAAATAATGTTGTTGATTGTAAGTATATGATATTATTGAAATGTTTAAGTGTATGTTGCATGTTAAAATATGTATTATAATTTTTGAGTTGAAAGTATGTATTGTGTTATTTATTTTACTAATAAGACTCTTATTAAAGTTGTGTCAAAAATTATTCTTGATGAAGCTAGGAGTGGTAGAAACTATAATTTGAAATATTTGCATGTCTTTGATTGTGATAGATTTATTCATATTGCTCAACAAAAATGTAAAAAAATAGATTCTAAATAAAATACACATATTTGTTGTTTATGTTAAGGAATATAAGGCTTTAAAGTGTATGAACCACAAACTAACAAAATAAATATTAGAAGATATGTTAAAATTATTAAAAATAGTGTGGTTGATTGTCATAATGCTTCAGATTCTCTTGATACTATTTCTTATTATTTTTTATTTTGATTCAAGTGACAACCAATTAGATGTTGTGCATGGTGTATTGATACTCTTATTGTTCCTACTTTTATCTTCTAGTATTACTCCATTTAAGCTTGTGCCTATGTGGGTAAGAACATATATAATTATACCTCTTTGATATAGATGTTAATAATTTTCGTAAATCTAAGAGACAATTTTATAATTATGTATGATGTCTAAATTTATGAATAATAATAATCCTCAAACACTTCAACAATTTAAAGGTCACCCTCAATGGGGAAAAACTATGCATAATGAATAAAATTCCTTATTTTCTAATCAAACTTAAGACTTAATCCCTCTTCCTAAGGTTACATTTTTATTTAGTTGTAAATAGTTGTTAAAATCTAAGTTTACATTTGATAATTAAGTTTAAAGATAAATGAGTGGCTATTTATATATTTTTATAAAAATTAAATAATTTATTATAATGAAGCATTGAATTTTTTTCTAAGATGCCAACAATTAATATTGTTTTAGCTCTAGATGCTCATATGCATTGGTATGTTTATCACATTAATGTTAAGAGTGCATTTTTAATGGTGATTTGAAAAAAAAATTATGTCTCAACCTCTTACTTTTATTAATAAATGAAATGAATATTTTATATAAAAATCAAACAAAGTTATTTATGGTTTGAAGCAATTGCTTATATAATAATATACCAAAATACATTAAAAAAAATTTATCAAGGTTTTTCTTGTAGCTATAATGATCCTAATATTTTTACTAAAAAACTACTAATGGCATAATTATCATAATCTTATATGTTGAATATTTTATAATTATTAGTAGTACTATTTCAATGATTTATTCTACTAAGAATGTTTTAAATAAAGCCTTTAAAATGATACACTTAGGTCTTTTACATTATTCTTTAGGCATGCAAATTTAGAAATAAAATGATAGCATTATATTTTCTTAATTTGAATATCCATATGATTTGTTATCTAGTTTCAATATGTTTCACTGCAAACCAATTTCTACTCCTTGTGAACTCGGTATCAAAATTCTTAATTATATAGATTTTGAGCTTGTTGATCTTACTTAATATAAACATATTTTACAAAAATGTGATTTAAAAGTACACGATGATATAAAACATTTGGCATAAATGAAATCTATGATAATAAAATAAATTACAGCAATCAAACCTACCTCAATGCCTAATATTTAAAATTTAAATTTGAAATTATTAATAATTAAAAATAAAATTTAAATATATGAAAAAAGATAAATGAGTACCATATTCTCACTTTTGAGGTTCTGAAAATGATTTTTAGTGATATAAAATAGGCTTTAGTACTATGTAGACTGGAACCTTAAGAAGCAAAGCGAGTCTCTGATTATGACCATAATTGACCATAATAAATTATGGTCAAACATGAATTGAACACTAATTATAGAGTTATTTTATTGATTATAATTAGTTATTACAATTGTGGCCTAGTTGGTCATGGGGGTTTGAAAAAAATTGAGATGTTTCATTGGCAATTTATGAATAGAAACTTCGTTTTAAATGTTCTAATGATGCTTGAAAATATTATAATATCATATCCTTTAATGTAACCCCAAATTCACAAAATTGATCAAAAACTATATAAAATGTGCAACATTAGTGGCCAATACCTCGATAAGAGTTATTATTATTATTATTATTATTATTATTATTATTATTATTATTATTATTATTATATCACTCAAAATCAAGGCTCATGTAATTCTAGTGCTTATGAGTGTTCCCAACCTAAACAAGAGAAAGGAATTCACATCCTATCACTAGATAATCAAATGCAACCATATACTCTATAATGTAGCAATATTTTAGTACAAGTGTGTAGGCACAAGACTTTAGTAGATTATACATGTATAAATGCATAAACTCCTTGATAAGTGTGATACAAATATATTAAATGTGTATTTAACAACTTAGAATTACTTTATATTCAAATATCATAAATGACTTAGGGCACATTTGTATACATATTCTTATTTAAATTCAAATTTGGACACATTCACACATAGGTTGACCATGGAAAAAAAGAGAAACAAAAGTCAGGGAATGGGAAATCAACACATGGTGAAATGAATCCAAAAAATGAAAATGACTAGAATCAACCATCCTTGAATATGGTTATACCAAAATTGGTGACCATCAATCTGGGTTATGGCATAAAAATATTATGAATAGAGATTAGGAGAAGTGTATGGTGACTAAATGGATCCTAATGCAGACAATAAAAAAAATTGAGATGTTTATGAGAAAATTTAGAAGACATAAGACTATGATGGAGCTAATATGAATGGTAAGTGTCCAAAAAGAGCCAAATTTATGAAAATGAGCCAAGTGTGACTAGGTATGACAAAGATATGATGAAAACATGACTTGTACCAAATTTAGATGTCCACATAATGTATCAATTTGAGTGTAAATTAAACCATGAGTATCAAAGTAAAATAAAAATAAGAAAATACATGTACATTACCTAATAGGGATGGAAGAATGAATATTGTGGATTTTTGGATTGGTTCACTCATGCTCTGGTGTCAAAAACTAGAATTTACCGATAAGCAAATGTTAATGTATAAATTTGTATCAATGCCTTACTAAATTGGTGTGAATGTAAATGAATTAAATAATTCAAATTGGAAAAATAATAATGGGAATGAAAACACTTTGTGGTATATGAACCATATTTTTACACTAGGAACTCTATTGTTAAAACTAAAAACTAGTATTGTAAACTAGGATTAAACTTATTATGGAAAAAACTCTACTTCTTGATCAAGGAAGTAGATATTTGGTGAATCTCTAATGAATCTTTAGTGATTATAGATATTCGTAACTAGTGATAGAACCTGATAGTCACTGAATATTTATGACAGATGCCCCATTTTGAGGTGAGGGATTGACCTACAAATCACTCATCTTAAAATAAAAATATTAAAATTACCATGAGTAACATATAAATTAAGTTTAATTGTTATAATATTTGAACTTATATTTTTAAACATGCATATGTGATTATATAAAGATATCATGTAAGGCTCCATATAAATATGCCACCCATGTGAGGGTGTACAATGGAGGGTAAAGTGATATGCTACAATTTAGACTTGATAAAGAGGAATAAATGATATGCCCTAATGCATAAAATAAATAGTAATAACATTTATCAATAAATAGTAAGCATAATGTGACTAGGTGTATGAAGGACATGGGATGTCTTGATATAAGTAATGTAGGACCATTAGACAAATGCGTGTATCATTCCCCAAATGGTAATATATAGGAGATAAGTTCATAATGAGAGGAAAAAGTAACATGCCTTAAAATATCAAAGTGCCTTAAAGAGAGTGAGATATAGTAATGATCACATACAATAATGTCAATATGCCCCAATAGATACATATTAGACCAAATAAACATAGGAAATAAGCATAGTGCACTAAAATTAATATCATGCATGATATGGATCATGATACTAAGTATAGATATCACATAATATAGACAATGTAATTACACACAATCATGTAACCACACATAGAATAAATAAAACCATTGAAGAATAAATGTGATCCATAAGAAATCAATGACACAACTTAACAAATAGGGTATCCTATATGGACAACACAAGACATGACATGATAAGAAACACACACAAGCACAAGCATACACATGCAAGTAATTATGAAATCCTAGGGCACACAATGTATCCATGTAATGTAGTATACAAGATGTAAGTTAGAGTAAGATATGTATACAAAATTGAATAAATCTCTATGTGAAAATGGAAAGTATGAAGACAGTATCATAAACCCACAGAATAAATGCCCCCAATATAGATATGTCCCCAATGTGAGATTGCCCCTAGGTAGCAGTGTAATGAATCTCTAAAGAGTCTTTAAATCCATGAACATGCATCTCACTCACTCACATAGTACCTTAAGAATCTTTTGTCTAATATGTGTATGTAAAACTTTAGCATTAAATAAACAAGGATTTATATCAATGTGTCACAAAGATAAAAGAAAATATTTTTTGTATTTTTTTATTTTTTTTTATATTTTGCATTTTTTATGGAATAAATTACCAAGGAATGAGTAATCTAATGATCACAATAAATAATAAGTTATGATATCTCAATCAAGCAACAAACAAGCTTTGAGCTTAAGGAATGAGGAAACAAAGAAGCAAGCTAAGGGTAAAAAATGAGAAGACAAAGTGTGAAAATGAGAAGAATAAAGGAGAAGAGGATTCCTAGTAGCATATAACTTCCCTAAAAATTCAATGCATGATAGGGTGGAATTAATATATATATATATATATGAAGTCTTCACAGGCCTTTTAGAATGGGATATACAATCAAAAGAGTCAAATGCCAAGCCAATAAAGTAACCAACATAAACCAAGGGGATTAAAGAATGTAATTACAAACTAAGCCAAAATATAGATGTAAAACCTAGAGGAAGTATGAGGCAAGGGCAACTCAAGGGATGAAGGTGGTGAAAATATAAAAGGAATGAAGATGCACCCTAAAATATAACTATGACACTAGAAGAAGGCACATGAAAGACATGGATAAATAGTGGAAATGATAAAAAGAATCTATGTACAGTAGATTAAATTTTTGACATTCATGAGATAGGCAATAAATTTTAACCAATAATCTCATATAAATGTCTATAAAAATAAATACAACTAATGTGAGGAGTTAGATGAATCACTAGAAAATATAACGAGTTGTATGATAATGTGAATCATCATCACCAAGAGAGACACCATGTTGATGGGATATAGGATATGACTTTACCTATTAAAATAAATAATGTCTATTAATTTAAATGTTTCATTATGTATTTTAAACATTTTTATGTGATTTGACATGAACAAAACCAAGATGTTGTGATAATAAAATATTATGACATGGATGAGTAGGTACTATAACTCTAAGTGGTATAACTCTAGGATTTGTAACACTAAGATATGTGGCTCTAGAATTTGTATTTATAGGAGATATAACTCTATATCAAACACTTTAGGTAATATGTCATGTTGTTGTTAATGTTGCATAGGTAACTCATAAGGTGTGTCATGAATAGGAAATATTTTTTTACAATGAACATAATTAAGACATTGGTGTAATATGGATGGGATATCTCTCATTTTATTTATCCATACGCATCCAAGTAAAATATTTTATGTCCCATTATTTGAAAACACATAACAACATAATAAAAGGGTTTTATGACCTAAGATGGTGCGTAATGTGATACCCGTAGAGGTGTTTATCTATGACCATCATAACACTTTATAACCATGGATGTACCAGGTAATTCTTGTATATTAACCCCTCTAATAGTAATTAATCACATTTTACATAAGTTTTGACTTGAACCATTTTTTTCCATAATGTCATGTGTAACTATATGATCTATGAATCAATAAAAGCATGTGCATATAGTGGAACATTGTTATATTTATTCATTGGAATATCATATTCATAGAAATTAATAGATGAGACTTATTTTTTTAATATTTAACCGTACCTATATACCATATAATACAAAATCATTGGAAATAATTGGTTGTGTTATAGGTGTTAACATGTGAACATCAAGTTGCTTTGTAGTACCATAATTTGGTAGTGGATTGTTGAAGACTTTTAGGTGTTTTTTTTGGAGGAGAAACTAATTAATTCAATATACTATTAGGTCCTTACACTTAAATAACATTTTTATCAATGATATCTTTTATCTTAGGTGATCCATAAACTAGGTGGATATTCCACACTAATTTTTACCAACATGGATCCTATACATTCCTAACAATTCCCTGATAAACTAAATCACTATTTTCTTTTTAATTACATAACATAGTAATTGAATATGATTAAGATTGAATTTTAAGTATTATATACTTAAAATGAATACTTGAACAAATAATATAGAACTCAAAACTGAGAACACTCTAATAAAAGTAAGGAATATTCTCATTGTTCCACTATCTCATGATTTTATTATAGCTTTACTGCCTTATTGAGACCTTCATGAGCATACTTCACATTACAATATGTTTAAACACTCACATGCTCTGAAATTTGCTCACTTCCTTCTCATTTCCACACTCCAACTCAGAAAACCACATACAATAAAGAATAAATATTGCTAATAACAACTCCTCTTACTGACAAAGACCATTTCCATACACATATATAAAATTAGACACCAAATAAGTCTAGAAATAGAATCCCAAAAGACTTAGAAGATGAAGAATAACCATCTGCAGTCATTTCTTACATCATTCTTTGTCTCGTGACAAAACTAACTTGAATTACAAAAAAAATTATCATGGTAGTGAAGAAACCACTGTTTAAGCTATGTGGTAGTTAAGAAACTCTTGAGTTAGTTACGTTACCATCATATAGTATTGCACAAACATCAAGTCAGTTTTAGCATTGAGAAAAATGCACTAACTTCTAGAGGCTATAAAATTTGTATACGAATTTAGATTGACATGTTTTTTTAAGTTGCACCATTTTTTGAGAAGAACAAAAATATAAAATCAAATTTTAATTTTGATGACATCATATTATTTTAGTTTTTTCATCAAAACCTATATGTTTTAGGTCTTAGGGTGTCACACCATTTTTTTAACTTTATCAATGGTTAAAATTAACAAATAGAAATAGAAAGAGGGTTTAAAGTTACATAATTAGAAAATGATAATATAAATTATTTAACCCATGAAGATGACATTACCAATCAAAATTTTAGACAATGTCTCCCTAATTTGGAGGCTTTTAGTCCCAAAATATTAGGAACTCATATGGTGAGGAAATTTATTTCCCCACTTCTTGACCCTCTATTGTACTTGGAGGTTCATATGCTGAATGAAATTATCAACCTTGTGATCTGTTGAATCCACCTTTTCATACCCTTTATGTGGTTCACTTCCTTGTTGAGGAAGACAAATATTTGGAAGAGGACATCCTGGTGGTAACTAAATCTCATGCTCTTTTTTAGTAGACATACTATGAGTATCCTTGCATCATTGCTCATTTTTCAAAATGAGGAAATAAAACTTCCCACTAGCATTAAGCAACCGATTACCTTCAGCAAAGCTTACCAAAGAGAGCTTGGATTTTCCTTCATAGGATTTTATGGTGTAGTTTTTCCCATTATTAACTAAATGATAATGATTAAACCTCCTCTTGAAAATATCATATCTAACATACATATAGGTACTACCAAAAACTATCCCATAAATGTCAATAGGTGCAACATCTATAACAACTTCATCAATGAAATGTTTATTTATTGAAAACTTAACTCTGCATTGTTTGAAAACCCTTATTTATATTCATTGTTTCACCCATAATAGACCATAAGGATTAGGATGATCATGCATTTACAACCCAACAATCTATACTAGTTGTTTGTTAATCAAATTTGATTAAGAGCAAGAATTAAAAAGAGCGTCAGCTTTTACCATCTTAATCTGAACTTTGATATGGATAAATTTAGAAGGTTCATATTTTCCTTGAACATCATTACTATCAAAACATACCTTTTTATACATAGAGGTAAAACATAACTTGTCATCTAAATCTGAGCTACAATGAATATCTTGTCCTTGAAGTGACATCATGGTCTTTTCTTCTTATTTTTATTATTTTTGAACGGATGCAAATTTGGATGAAACTTCCAAAAAAATTCCTCATAGTGGATATCAACATGGCAATGCCCATAATGTTGTTGAGTATCCTTATTGTCAACTGTATCAGTAGCATTGATTGCACCTTTATTATTTGATACATAAGAATATTTTGAAAAGGAAGATGGACCTTTACTCTCATCCATCTCAAGATAGTGGGCTTGAGAACAATCATCATCTATGTCTTTTGGCTTGGCAATTAAAGCATCCCTCCAACATATTTCATTAGGATATCACAATCAAATGCATATTTTCCCATTTGAACCACCTTCTTTTGAAACTCACTTGTATAGATGTGCACACTTTACCCTTATTGTTGCCTCTAAAAATTTATTTCAATAGACATTTCCTCTACATAACAATTAGGATAAAATTGATTCTTAATCAAAGTTTTAAATTCATCCCAAGTAATAATTGGTGGTAACTTTTTAAAAACAAAGAATCAAGATAACTCTCAAAACAAGTTAGAGCATGACTAGATAGCTTCAACCTTATGAATGAAATTTGTTTTTATTCACTAATTCTAAGCAAATTAAATAATTCTTCCAATTGGGCTAACCGATGGTCAAGATTATATGAATTTACCTCACCTTCATATGGCTTAATGTCAATATTTTCCTTTTCTTTGAATGGGTGTGGAGCTTGGCTGGACTGGGGCTTTTCTTTCTCATGGTCATAAGTCTTAAGCTCCTCGCTTGATTTGTAAGTATCCATAGAAACTCCTAGATTTTCCATGATAACCTTCATAATCTTCCCAAGCTCATTCATGGATTGATATATGCTTGTAACATCCTCTTCTAATTTTTTTAATATTCTTTCACCATTTTAGGTATATCCTCTCATCTTTAGAATCCATACTTATAACTTCTCTCTTCTAATTTATTTTGAATATCTCTTATTTTAAAGAGACCAAATAACCCTTTTCACTGGCAATTTATCCTCTTGTAATGGGAATATATCTTTTAAATTATCACCAAACAGACCACACACTATGTAACACTAACCAACTCTCATACCAATTTGATCTATAAATTAGGTGGATATTCCATACTAAGTTTCACCAACATGGATCTTATACATTCCTAATAATTATTTAATTGAATAAATTATTATTTACTTATTGTATACACCCTAAATTGGTTAATCAACCACACATATCATGTCTTTTCACAGTCTTTTCACAAGAGACTATGACTGGTGAATATGATCCTTGTTCACATTAGCCATGTCTTTGTTTTACTTATTTTGGTCTTGTTTATTGCTTTTATCACCTCTTTGTTATCTCAATAAACTGACCTATACCTCTAGGAAGCCCCAGACTTGGTCTGTGTCAATCCTAGCCTATTTTTCTGAGTCCTGAACAACAAAATTCTATAGGACTATAATGCCTGACACTCTTATCCTTTCTGGTGCTATTGTCCACTAATAATTTTTTATTTCTCAATGGGTTTTATACCCTTGTTAGCCCGTCCCTTAAGTTTTAGTTATATTTTTTATGTCAGCTAATGTGAATAAAGCTCCCACATTCAAAATTAGGAGTCTCTTATATAAAGGACTATACAAGGCATTTTATACCTAGCACTTACTACTTTGGCACATTACATAATAAAAATTAGTCAATAGTATAGCTTAGCATTTTGCATCACACATAGACTTGCATGTTTGATCAAGGAAGTGCCTAGGCAAAAGCCATTCTTGCATCTATCGTGTGTGTTGATTATGCATGTTCCATAAGGGAGAACTACCTATGATCTGAGACCCTAGCTTGAGGGTTAATGTAGGCAACAATCAGGATAGTAGGGGTTCTAGATTATGTGATCATTCTTCCCTTAACTGATGCATTTGTTTTTTACATGTGTGTAGATAGATATAGGGTTTGGAGATTGAAATAGACCTATAAAGAGTTCTATTGACTTTCAGCCTCTAAAATTTTGTACACATGCTCACATTGAGGCAGTAGATAAAACCCAAAAGGCTCATATCTCCTAAACAATAGCAATAGAGGTGGACTAAAAAACTAGTACCACTCCTACCCATTTTTGGTACTCCTATCCAATCAAAAAATGAAGGCCAAATCTAGATTCATGACAATGTCCCAATCCTGCACCTCAATTTTTAGCTCTTGAATAATTCATTTCAATCCATTTTTAGATAAGTTCATTTCTCTTCCTCATGTAAATTATTAGATAAAAATTTGTATTTTGCCATATTAAACTAGATTTTTTCCCTTACTCTAAACCCTTTATTATTTTGGAACTAAACACTAGATTCCAAAAAATAATATAACATTTGGTGAACTTACTTTGAACAAATCTAAAACCCTAGGTACCGCAAAAATTTAAATTCAAATTTCTAATTTTTATATAAATTTTTGTGCATTTATTATATTCAAAACTATTTTTAGAATTTAAATTATTGGCATAATTTTCAAAAATTCTAAAGCCCTAGATTTCCAAACTAGGTCCTCAAACCCTAAGCCTTCCTTGCAAATTTTAGAATTTTTGCAAATTGTTTACTTTGTCAAAAATAATTTCAATATTTCAATATTAGTAATTTTCTTGTGCAAAAAATTAATTTCAAATTTTTTATTTTTGTATAAATTTTTATGCATTTATTATATTCAAATTTATTTTTAGAATTTAAATTATTGGCATAATTTTCAAAAATTCTAAAACCCTAGATTTCCAAACTAGGTCCTCAAACCCCAAGTTTTCCTCCCTTACAATTTTTTTAAAAATAGTTTGAAATTTTTGCAAACTATTTATTTTGTCAAACGTAATTTTAAAATCTCTATGTTAGTAGTTATTTTTTATTCATTTACATAATAGTAATTTTACACACACTCTTTGGTGAAAAAAATAAAATGGCCTATAAGGCACTTCTTCCCTCTCATCCCATAGATCAATTTCTAAATGTTTCTCATAATTATGACAATGAATGGACAAAATTGCAAAATTGCACATTAGCTAAAAATGTGGAAAATGATTTTATTTACAAAGAAGATAATTACTATTTTTGTAATGAGGAATATGATGATATACATGAAATTGCTAGTGAAGCAGAAATAGATGCATCTTCTTTTCTCAAACCTATCTCTTTTATTCCTTCTTCTAAAGAAAATAATTTTGATAAATGGGAAAGATACTTCTCACCTTATTCTCCTCTGCATAATGCACCAAATGAATAAATTAGTCATGTACTTCCAAGTGAACCTCTAGTTGGTGATAATTTGCTTCCATGTGAACCTAATCTCTCTCTCCTTTTTTCTACTTCAATGTTCAAATTACAACAATATAAACACAATATAATCAAATTAACACTACATAGTTCAAATGATACGTCTCATGTTCCTAACTCTAATTTTTCCAAAGAAGAGATAAATGATGAATCTCTTTTTCTTACTTCTCATGAAAAAATATCATGTACTCCATCCATGGATAGCATAGAAGCACATAATATTCAAATTTCCAATGATAATTTATTGCACATTTAAAAGGAATTAAATTTTTCTCTTACACCTCTCCCTAACAATGATGGAAGTGATAAATAATATGATAGTGAACATGTAAACAAATATAAAAATGAGAGTGATTATGAAAAATATTCCAATGATGACAATGCATGGAACAATGATGATTATTATGCACATAGTGAAGAAGAATATGCATATCATGTTTCTAACTCTTCTCTCACTTCTCCTCTCAAACATAATGAACTTCCACAAGTTATCTCTACTTCTATGATTGATTCTATTTCAAATAATACACATATTCATGCTAATATCACATTTTATACTCAATTAGAATGTGATACACTAAAACATAAAGATACCAATGACTCTCCCAAGCCACCCCTCACTGCAGTAGAACACATTTCTCACTCTTCACCTAAAGAGAATGGTATCCCACGTCCCTCTAGTAAGGTCTAATTTACCATTACTCCCAAGGTTCAAGTGAGCACACCCCCTCTTTATGATCCAATTACTACATGTAGCGTTCCCATGGCTAAAATTAACAATCAAATTCAATGATTAAATGAACCACTTCAAGATGCTAATGTACCATCCTAGGATATTATCTCTTTAATGCATGCAGTGGGTGAATTATAACACCAAGTACATCTCCTTACCTTGGAAAACAAGGCCTATAAGTCTTAGATGGATTCCTATGATCTACATGGTAACCCTCTTTTGAAGACATTTATAAAAGCTTCATTACCTAAGAATTTATAGATACCATCATTACCTCACTTTGATGGATCTAGAGATGCATTCGTAACCTTCAAGCCTTTCAAAAAGATTTGCCATTTAATGCAAGTACTTTGATTCTACTCAAGTAATTCTAGTAGACATTAGTGTGGGAAGCATAGATTCAGTTCTTTCATCTACTCCCCATTCATTCATTGCAAACATATGATGACTTAGAAGAGGCATTTCTCAGATATTATATACCAAACATGGGTCATCATGTTACATATGAGAAACTTGTAACTTTACATCAAAATACTTCAAAGTTATTTAGTGATTATATCTTAAGATTCAATAATCACATGTTAAGATTGATATACAAACCAACATATTTAGAGATTCAACATATCTTTATTAAGGGGATTCACTAACCTCTACTTGAGCATCTACTATATTAAATTGAGTCTTCTTTTAAGAACTTATGCTATATAGTTTTAGCTTTGGAAAAGTAATTGGGATTGATTGAGGTAGATTCAATTGATCATATTACTCTAGATTTCACAATAGTATCTATATCTCCTAGCATCTAGCATCCACCATGTCCTAAACAAGATAGGATACAACAACCATAAAAGTAACTAGTTAAGAACAAAGAGCCAGTCTTCAGAACACAACCTATAGTATGCACTATAGAGAACAATAGCAAGACACCACTACAGTTTGATTCAAAGCAAGATAGTCCATGTGTCATATTATCAACACAATTAGATAGGAGGATAATCGCATTGCCTTATACTGATCAATGAGATCCACATATCTTACATAGACAACCACATCAACCCTTTTATAACTATCATCATATCTATGGACATAGAGATAATAATTATTATGGACTCAGAGATTGCATTACTAGATGTGTTGATAATGTCATCATAGAATTCACACAGTGGACACCAAGATCTCCTCCATCATGGAACCATAGACCTCATTCATCCATGACGAAGTCATCCCAAAACATTCCTTTATAGGAATCATCAGTCACTCGTCATGAGAGAAATGTAGTTTTTAGGATAGAGACTCATAGGAGATCTCCTATTTCACCTATTTAGAAGGTTTAAAAACTAATATAGTGAGAGAAGCCTACATATAGAATTGTAGTTTGAGGATTACATAGTTTATTTCTATATACATATCCAACAAAGTCACAGGCATCATAATAGAGTACTACTCATGAGAAATATTCACTATGACCAAATTTTTTGGGTCCTATCTCACATAGCAATATGTTATGGTTAAGATTAAATGAACCCACATCACAGAGCACTACTCACAATAAATATTCACTATGGCTAGATTTTGTAGGGCCTATCTCACATAGCAATCCACTATGATTGAGATTAAATGAGCCCTCATCATAGGTTTCAACTCTAACTCAATCTATGGCTCATTCATACACATCATAGCAGAGGCCATAGGGTATATGATTATGGATAGATAAGCCTTATTCATAGCACAGAGTGATAAGCCTTATTTACATGACTTATAAAGTTAAATTTTATAGAGTATCCACACATAGCTATAGTTAGTACATAGTAGATAGTATCAGATACAGAGCATATTCAAACACAGCATGAGTAGTATGGGCACTTGTTTAGTTGGCCATCAAGGTTCAGATAGTGATACAGCACAAAGTGATAAGATGCACATTCATACTAGCATCATTTCATAGCTTCACTTAGTAGGGAAATGATAGAGTTAAAGGTCTAGCTAGCCTTTATATTCGTGAGCCACTCTCGAGGAAGTAATACACACAGTGTGCTATCTTACATCCCCGCATACTAACAACTAACATTCTTAATTCCCAATAACTATTCATAGCCAAAACTAGCTTATCAAAAATCTAGATCTTACCAGATCTTATTTTATCAAAACAATTTACCAATCTGAAATTAGCTTAATTTATCCCAATAATTTCTTGATTGCAAAACCAACAAATTTTTTGCCCACATATAATTAAAAACCAAATAAATTTCTTTACTTACATACATTTCAAAATCAAAAACCTAACATCACACCTGAACATATCAACAACAATCAAATCATATTCCAAGTACCATTTTACCAAACACATACACAGCCTCAACATCAATACCAAATCAACTACTTCTAAAACAACCATATGCAATGAATATAACAATATATTTCAAATCCCATAACATAGTACACATGAGTCAAAATACAAAAAATATCCATATATATATATATATATATATATATATATATATAGTAATGTTTTCAAAACATATACTTCATAACAAGATATAATCAATCATGAATGGGCATCATGCCCTCACTCTCAATCTCACTCTCTCCTCCAGTACTAGTCCCATAGTCTAGCCTATCACTCAATGACCCTGCACCTCCTTGAGCTCCCAAATACCTCTTACATCAACTCTCTCACTCTAATAACCACCCATGATCATCATGCAAATCCACATACCACATCTAAATATCCATGTACTCATCCATAATCTATGTACTCATCAATCCATAATCAGGTGGAAGCATCATATGCTTATCTAGCTCAACCCTCAGCTCATCTCTCTCTCACATTGCTCTAACATATGTAGCTATAACTATAGAAAATCTATTAAAAAAAATGAGCATAAACACTTACTATAACTGTCACTCACTCTATCAAACCCTCCTCCACTACATCATTACGAACATGCCATGTGAGATCTTAGAGTGTCGACTCAATGATGGTCTCCTAGAACCCATCATCTCCACCTCTTCCCCCAGCATGTGCTTCATCCTCAGCACCTCCCATTCTACCTACATATAAATTAAAACACTATGTTAGATATAAATTTTATAAACAATCTAAAACAAGCACAAACTTGTACACAATTCAAATATAATCAATGCTGACCTCCCATCAGCCACACCCATGTTATAGGGGGCACATCTTGTGGTATCCCAAACTTTCTAGTCATGTGATCATACTGAAAGTGCTCATACACTCCAACCTAGTAGTCATGTAACCAACAATTGACCCTCATATACCACAACTACACTCCATCCTCAAGCTACCTAGGGAATCCTCTATAGGGCATCCATATGGCATCCTAAGCCACCAATCTATTTAAAACTCATCAATAGTGATCTATCTTAGGAGATCAGATAGCCAACATACATGGCCAACCACTTCCATAGGGGTGGAAAACTTAACTATATAATAACTAATAATAATACATCGCTATCGCTACCTCTCTAATGTATGCCTGAGGGCACACTAGCAAAATACAAGGATACATGATCAACAGCATCCACACCCATGTCATCCTACAATGTCACCTAATGTCCACTAACTGGCAAATGTAGAATATGATACACATCCTCCATATTAATCATAATCTCTCTAGTAGAAAGCCATAAAGTACCTGTGTCTACATTTCACCTCTCATATAAGGTGATAATCATATACATATCCCACTGCATAATGTTTAGGTCACACACATGACCCAGTCCTACCCTGTCTATCATAGCCCTCTCATCCATTGATAATGGTAACAATCGTAATGTCTCCATCACCGAGCCTCTATATAACTCCCTCATCCATACCTTTCACTATAAAAACACTATAAAATAGAGTATATGTTAGTCAGCCATGCCAAGGAAAACAACTAAGCTACACAATAACAAGCAATGCCTCAAAATCCCAAAAAAATAGCCCCAATGGACAATAGCACAACAAAAGGACACTAGCACTAGACAATAGCACTGAAACCTTGACAACAATGTTGAACACTAGAAAAGAGAATTGGAACTAATGGAAATTTCCTAAAACACTTCAAAATATCTCAAAAACATCGAAAAAAAGGCTTCTAAACAGGAAAAAATCACACATTTTAGCTACTTACCAAGGTAACGTCCCCACCAGCCTCAACTTGGGCTACCAACTACTCAAATCAGGTCATAAAATGTGCTCATCTCCTCAACATATCTCCTTCTTCAGAGCTCCTAAGCTCAAACTAGTCAAAGCGCAAATGAATCAAGAATCAATCCAATTTTTCTATATCAAACAACTTTCTCATTCAAATCAAAATACCATTTTACCCATAACTAGAATCTCGTACCTCTATTTTATAAATCATTTTGTTCCACATAATCATGACAAAAACATCTTCAACATCAAGCAAGTATCACTCTCTTACCACATCATTTGCCTATTATGGTACACACATCTCTATATCTCTCTTATACCTGGATACACAACTTGGTCCCTACTAATCAAAACTTGTTTCACTTTCAACAACTTAGTCTAAACAATTAACCAACCTCTCAATCCATTCAAATTATACCAACCTTTTTTCTATCATTATGCCACTAATTCATCACTTTTGGCTCAATCTTCTCTATCATAGATATCATCCCTCTCCCTAAAAGGGGGCATCATTCCTAATATTCATATTCCTACACTTATCTAGCATACCTATCCACTCTCATAGATGGATACACCACGGTTCATATACCTCTAGTATTAAGATTATCATATTTAGATTAGACCAATCATGATATATAGTGATTCAAACTACATGGGTTACTTAGTATTACTTAGGACATTCAGGGGGATATACCTTCAGTTTACAGACACATGGACTACTCAGATATAATGATTCAGGTCATATAGATCCATAGTGATTTTAGCTTTTATACATATATATATATATATATATATATATATATATATATATATATATATATATATATATATATACAGACTAGTCAGATACAGTGGTTTAGATCATATGGATTCATAGTGACTTCAATATAGATTTAGACTCAAATACCAAATTTGGGGGCATGTACATACTACACATCTCACATAATACAACTTCATACAACATGACATAATTACAAGACCAAATAGCAGATTATAGGCATAGTGTAGAGTACAGTGTTTTGATCTCTAGTTTTACACATGAAACATGGCATGATAGCTCATATCATATGTGGTTATATAGATTACTAGATTATACATATGAATCACTCACATACAAGATTTGGGGGCATGGCACAGATGTTCATGTTCTTCACCATCTAGGATTATACATATTGGAAAGGCAAGACATGCCATTCTCTTCTTGCACATTTACCAAAGTTTTAGATTATACCTATTTTTACCTAGGTTATCACTAGGTTGGACCATATGATCATCTGTAGTGATTGGTCCATAGCATTACCCAGACGCAGACTACATAAGTTTGTATGGGATAGAGGATAGACATTGGTTTTAGACCTTTGAGAACTTCTCAGTTCTAGTTTAGATTATTCAGAGTGGGGGCATGACAGACTTTTATTTTCATAGTATATAGATTATATGCACACATTATAGATTACATGAGTTTATGTGGGATAGAGGATAGACATTGGTTTTGGGCCTCCAAACATTTCTCATTTCCATCTAGATTTAGCACAGGGGGAGAGCATTGCCCTCCTCCATGATTACATGGATTCCATATTTAGATTTAGTATAGGGGGCATCCATTTTAGGGATTCTTTTCTTTCTCCAGGCATTATTCAGCTCTCCATCCACTTCCCTAGCCAAAAAGTTAGTTGGACCCTTTTTTAGCACACTTATCTCCACGTAGGTAGGTTTAGGTACACATTTTATTTTATTTCTTTTATTCTATTACTTCATTGCATTACATCACTAGAATAAAATGGGGGAAAATGTATACACCCTAAATTGGTCAAACAACCACACATATCATGTCTTTTCACAGTCCTCTCATAGGAGACTCTAATTGGAGAATATGATCCTTGTTCACATTAGCCATGTCTTTGTTTTACTTATCTTGGTCATGTTTATTGCTTTTATCACCTCTATGTTATCTCAATTAACTAACCTATACCTCCAAGAACCCCTAGACTTGGTCTGTGTTAGTCCCAGCCTATTTTTTTATTCCTAAATAATAGAATTCTGTAAGACTATAGTGCTTAATGCTCTTGTCTTTTTCGTCACTATTGTCCAACAGTCATTTTTTCTTGCTTAACAAGTCATAAACCCTTCTTATCCCCTCCCTTAAGTTTTATTTATATTTTTTATGTCATAAAATGCAAATAAATATCCCAAATTCAAAATGAAGAGTCTCTTATATAAAGGACTACATAAGTCATTTTATACCTAACACTTACTACTTTGGCACATTATATAATAAAAATCAATCAATAGTATAGCTCAGCATTCTGCATCACACATAGAATTGCATACTTGATCAAGGAAGGGCCTAATCAAAAATAATTCTTTCCTTTATCATGTGCATTGATTATGCATGTTCCTTAAGCAATAACTACATTTGATCTGAGGCCCTAGCTTGAGGGTTAATGTAGGCAGTGATTAGGACATCAGGGGTTCTAGATTGTGCAATCATTCTTCCCCTAAACTAGTTTTTCCCCCTTTTGCTTTTGATGCATTTGTTGTTTACATGTGTGTAGATATATATAAGGTTTGGATATTTAAATGGACCTATAGTGAGTTCTGTTGACTTTCAACCTTTAAAATTTTGTACATAGGCTCACACCGAGGCAGTAGACAAAACCCAAAAAGCTTAGATCTCTTGGACAATAGTGGTAGAGGTGGACTATAGTTTTGATGCCACTCCTGTCCACTTTTGGCACTCTTATCCAATCAAAAAATGAAGGCCATATCTAGATTCATGATAGTATCCTAACCCTGCACCTCAATTTCTAGCCCTTGAATCATTCATTTCAATCCATTTTTAGATAAGTTCATTTCTCTTCCCCATGTAAATTATTAGATAAAAATCTATATTTTTCCATATTAAACTATATTTTTTCCCTTACTCCAGACCCTTTATTTTTTAGGAACTAAACACTATATTCCCAAAAAAAAATAAAGCACTTGTTAATTTCATAAAATAGTCATTAAATGTGCTCAATATTAAATATTAATTAGTTTATATTAAAAATGAATACTTGAACAAAGAATATAGAGTAAGGAACTAGCAAAACATAATTAAAGAGACACCATATTACCTTGGATAAACTCAAAACTGAGAAAACTCTATCAAAAGTGAGGGACCTCCTCCTTATTCCACTATCCCATGGTTCCATCACAAGTTTACTACATTTTTGAGGATTTCATGAACATAATTTAAATTAAAATATGTTTAAACACTCACATGCTTTGCAACTTTCTCACTTCCTTCTCATTTCCACACTCCAACTTAGAAAAATACATACAATCAAGAAGAAATATTGTTAAGAACATTTTCTCTTTCTTACAAAGACCCTATCCATATACATATATACAACTTAGGAACCAAAGAGAACTCAAAATGGAATCCCAAAAGACTTATAAGATGAATAGAAACTATCTTTAGTTGTTTCTCACATTGTTCTTTGTCTCTTGATAAAAATACCTTGAACTATAGGAAAAAAGTGCCACATTGGTGATGAAATCATAGGTTAAGCTTGTGGTAGTTATAAAACTATTAGGGTAATTTTGTAACCATCATAGAAGCTTTCACAACTGTTGGGGTGGTTTCATTGCTGGGTAAACTGCACTAACTTTTGGAGGCCATAATTTTTCATACAAACTTAGATTGACATGTCCTTTTTTTAAAAGTTGTATAATTTTTCAAGAGGAACACAAATATGAAATAAAATTATACTTTTGATAACATCTCCTAATTTTTTTAGCCTTTGTACCAAAACCTATATGTTTTTAGGTCTTAGGATGTCACAACTTCTTCTTGAACTCTATCAATGGTTATAAATAACAAAGAGTAACAAAAAGAGGGTTTCAAGTTACATCATTATAAAATGGTAATAGATAATTATTTAACCCATGAGGCTAACATTACTAATCTAAAATTTGGATCTGTTGGAAATATTGTCATTGATGTCAAAGGTCTAGTATATTGGTGATAAAGGCCCCATTGCATTTAATATTGTTTGTAATAAATATATCTTGGCTAATGTGAGTTAATATTTATTTAATATTAATGAATATATTTTTGGTTGCATATGAGACAAAAGAAGGGCCCATGGAGAAGTCAAAGAGCCACGAGATAAAGACAAAAGAAGGATGGGACGCATTTTCCCATGAAGAGTCATCTTGGGGAATTCCAAGAGTCACCAAGTGAAGACAAAAGATGGAAGGACGTTTTTGGTCATGAAGGGTCACCACATGACTTTTCAAAGGCAAGAATATGAAGGGTCATACAAGTTTGGCACCATTTTCCATGAGGATTGAAGGGTCACAAAGGGGGAAGGCCAAAGGTCATGTGGAAAGCTATAAATAAAGGCTTGAGAAGCCATTTGTAAAATGAGAGATAGAGTTTGATTTGATATTGTAATATCTAGCTTAGAAGAGCAATTGTGAGAGATGAATATGATTTGTATTTGTTATATCTAGCTTAGAAGAGCAAAGGTGAGAGAGAGGAAAGAGATGTTGTATTGATCTATCATTTATTGAGATAACAACATTGAGAGATAGGTGTGTGGTATACACAAAGGGGTTGGTGCTCCTGTGGGTTGGTGATCATGAATTGTTGTTGGGTTAGTGCTCCTGTGGGTTGGTGCTCACGAATAGTAGCTGGGTTGGTGCTTGGTAAAGGGGTGTGGTGCTCCTATGGGTTGGTGCTCATAAATAGTTTTTGGGTTGGTGCTCAACAAAGGGGTTGGTTCTCTTTCAAGCTTGGCTTACGAATATTTTTTGGGTTAGTGCTCATTCATATACTTGAGATTGTTCTCCATGGTTTTTCCCACATTGGGTTTCCACGTTATATCTAGTGTCTCTCTCTATCTTGTGTGGTGTTTATTGTTTGAGTTTTATTGCATATCTTGAATGTTTGATTAAGTGTAATTTAGTTAAGGAAAAGATTTACAAGATATGTGATATACTGATTCACCCCCTCCCTCTCAGCATATCCCATGCTTAACAAGATCACTATGTCTAAATGTATAACATTTGTTGGTATTATGTCATAAATATCTATGGTACTCATAATATGCATTTTCATCATAGCTTCCAAGTAAAATTCAAAATGTATCCAATAACATTATGGAGAAAAATATATCGTGTTGAATTCAAATAACCATTTAAATACTTGGTGAGGATTCTCAGATAGCCTTGTAAACATCTAGGTGCTCAAGGAGGAATAATAAGCATATTAGATATTTGTAATACCATATTTATTATATATATTCCTTATTATCAACTTGAAAATTAGGTTTATCATTAGCCTTAATATTTATTTTTATTTACATTTATATTCATAATTTATAAAGGTATAGGAATTAGACCCATATTTAAGCATGTTGAAATCTAAAAGTTTGATCTCATGGTTGTGAACCATATTTCAAAGCTCAACAAAGTATTGATACATTTTAAACATTGATTTATCTTTGAGAGGTTGAAGCAAAATTTTGGATAAAATAATTTTTAACTCACTATGACGTAGTTGGTGAGACATTTACATAAGCGGGGTATTGAATTTAAGCAAATACTCATTGACATTCTCATTTGGTCCTTGTTTAAGTTGGGAAAGTTGTGAAAATTTAAATTTTTGGCTAATGTTGATAGAAAAAATAGATACCAAGTTATTAAAAAATTCATTAAAATAATGCACATAGCTCGATGGTAGGGAATAAAACCAATTCAATGCATAGTCCTTGCGACTTGAATAAAATGCTTGTACATCAGTAGATCATCATATTAAAAACCAAAGAATAAAAATATGTAATATGATAGGAAGGATCAATCTTTTCATTGTATATGATTAAAATTTAGGCACACCAAAGTATAGAGTAGGACCTCATGAGATAATAAGATGTGTAATATGTCATGAGAAGTGACAACATGGCTAGGTTGTTGAGGTCCTTGAGTGAGTTATTTAATTTTCACTCAAATATATTGAATAACTTGTTATATAAATGTACCATGAGATGAAGGAGCATTTGTAAGAGATAAATCATAATTCTCACATGTAGTAAATGATGTTATAATGTTTTTTCCAAAACCATGAACAATAGATAAAATTATAAGTGGGTTGATGAGGTCTAGTAAAAATAAGAGGGACTTAAGAATCAATAGGTTGTTTAGGAATGATCATTGTAATATGATAATAATTAGTAAGTGGAAGCACAAAATTATCAAAAGGATCACTAAGAGTAGTAGCCTCACTACCTATTATAGAAGGAGAGTATCTATGAGACATATTAGAAAAATTAAAATGATCATTTGTAACATGCTCATTCTCAAGTGTAGTTTCCTTATCCAAACTTTGATTTTCCACATCTTTTAACGTAATAAATATGTTATTCAATTGGTCAATATTGGAATTGATAAATTGTATAAAGTGAACAAGTATTTTTACTTTTTATTCATCTACATACTCATTCATAAAATTTATATCATTTTCATCTACATCATTATCATCACAATAATAATCACTTTCACTATAAGTATGTTCATCATTCACTTTTGCATTATCAACAATAGAAGGAGAAAAGATTTAGTCTATAATTTCCATTTTATTTTATAAATAAACACTATTACCAAGGAAAGAGAGGTAAATTAAATTAATATGTGCACCACACATTATAACACTTTGCCTAGTAGGAATTGAAGATGTAGCTTTCTTAATTATCATAAGATGTAAACATGAAGAGCACAAAAGGATATAGGTCTAATGATGAAATAAGTGACCAAAACCAAAATTAGAGAGGTGAAATCCAAACTTATGACGTGAAGGAAAAATAAACTGTGAGTTTGAATAGTCAAAATAACATGTTTACCAAAATGCTTTATTGAACAAACACAAAAAACTAAGGCTAAGGATAAAGTAGATAAACACAACATACCAAAATCTTAAAATTAGATTTGGAATTTAAAATTATACCCTAAGAGGTAAAGGAAGTAAAAATATAACCCTAAGTTTGATAGGCTATAAAATGTAAGGGTTTACCAAATTGTTATACAATAAGGTGACTTAAGAGTTCATAATGATGTAAAAAAATTGGCACAAATGAGATCTATGATAATATAATAAACTATAGTGATAAAACATGCCTTTATGCCTAGTATTTAGAATTTTAAGATAAAATGATTAATAATTAGAATAATAATTGAAATATATAGACAAAGAGAGATTCATTACCTTATCTTAAATTACCTTGATTCTATAACTTACTTCTGATGCTATAAACTGGCTCTAGAAATATGTAGAATTGAACCCTAAGAAAAATATTGAGTCTCTGATGATGACTAAAATTAACCACTATTGATTATGGTCAAGTTGAAATTGACTATATATTATGGTACCATTCAAGCAACTCTATAAATTTGTTATGATTATGGCATAGTTTTTATTTGGGTTATGAAGTTTTCTAGGATGATTTATTGTAGCTAACAAATATAAACCTCAATAAAAATGTCTTGATGATGCTTATAAGTATAAAAATAATTTTTCCTTTGATGTAACCTTAATTTCACATAATTTATACAATTTAACTATACAAAATGTATGGTGTTAGTGGCATGGGACCCGTGAGGGTTTTAGTTACATATATTGTATGGCTAGAACTGTGACTCATATACTATAATGATTTTGAGTGTTCCCAACCCAAATGAGAGAAAGGACTTCATATCCCCTCCATATGTAATAAAATGAAACTATATGATCTATAATTCAACCTTATTTTGGTACAAGTGTGTAGGCACAATACTTGAGTAGATGATGAGGGAACAATAGGATAAATGTGCAGACTTCTTGAAAAGTGTGTAATGGATATACTCAATATATGGATCAACAACCTTGAATTAATTAATATTCAAATACCATAAATAAATTAAGGTACATGTGTATATATATGGTCCTTTGAATTCAAAATTGGACACATGTGGGCATAGACAAACCATGAGAAATAATGAGAACCAATAATCAAGGTAAGGAATTTGGCATATGGTGAAAAGGACCCATAAAAGGTAGGTGACTAGAATCAATCACCATCAATTTTTGTCATGGCATAAAATTATCATGAAACACAAATCACGAGAAGTGTAGGATGACTGAATGGATTGTAATGTTGTTAATTGACATATTTGAGGTGTTTATGAGGAAATGTGAAATTAGCTGGTTATGAGTTATCCAATGTGAATGAAAAGTGTCTAAAAAGAGCCAAATGTTCACAAATGAGCCAAGTTTCAATCTTAAAGAACCAACTATATATTATGTTCACCATTAGGTTTATATAAATAAGAATGACTAAGAAGTTTGAGTAGCTGAAAAGGCCATTAGTGTTCCAAAAAAAGAAGTAGTATGGAAATGCTAGATAGATCTAGCTATTATGGCCAAAACAGTAAGTGGAATTCAAGAATGCATCAAATTTTTGATGCAATGTGGAATTACTTTCACTTTATTAAATAACCAAACATTTATTATCAAAAGGGATCTTTCCTTCAACTAAAGGAGGGAAAAAAGAAAAAATATTTGATGTTCAAGATTGGGTTGAGGCCCCAATAACAAAGGACATCATTAAAGTGATAGCACCATTAATTGGATCGGAAGTCTTGACATCATGTAATGGATAAACTCAAAAACCACTCATATTAAGATACCATGGAACTGTAATGAGTTTTCATATGATTTTGAAGACCAAACTTCCAACTCAATTAGAGTGAAATGAGATAAAGACTATCTACGCATAAATCCCATGGTCTATTTAGTACTGGGGATAATGTTAAGTTCATTGATTCAATGAATTCACAAGTTTTATAAGTGATGCAAGACATAGATTGCTCAAGGCAAAAAAGGCTAAGCATTCACAAACTGAAAGTAACTAAAATCACACAAATGAGATGATTATAAAAGCATGTAGACATAAATTACTTGAACACTCCATTGAATAACTCATGAATACAAGATGTACAAATAGGAGAGTCAAGTAAGTAACTCCTTTATGAACAACCACAAAGGGCCTAGAATAGGCATGTAACTCCTATGACAAAATAACATCCACTAACCAATGATTATGGGAAAGAGTAACTCCCTATGTGTAAGTACACCTAACCAAGCTAATCCCACAAGTGTAAGAAAACTTCATGTATGTAAAATAAACCTAGTAAACTAATAAAAATAAAATAATATCCTACACTAACATACCCCATAAGCATAGCTTAGGTGGGTAAAAAATAAATGGGTCCTAGTAACAAGGCCTATTGAGGTAGCCATGTACAAAGTAACTCTAATAAAGTGGAGAAAAGGGAAAAATCCATAGGTAAAAAACTCCCCCTTCCAAAAAAAGAGAAATAAATAATGCAGCTCTAAGGGAATCGAGCACAATAGAAAATGTGTCCAAAAATGAGATCAACATAGCACATAGAGATAAGAGCTAAGAAGTATACATAAAATATGTTGAATTTGCCTACAATAGAGCTCAAAAAATGATGAATGTCATTGATGAGATCCTCTTCCTAAATATTGAATAAGTTCCATATGCATCGAATAATTTAAATTCATTTTGATAAAGGAACAACATGAGGTGTGTACTAAAATTCTACCCGTTCAATAATGGAATATGAATGTAGCAGTATAAATATATCTAAAAGAGGTTCAAAAATAAGGCATGGCATAGATTTGGTAAGATCATGCATAAGAATTAGATGCAATGTCATTGAAGTGAACCTATCAAAAGAAGGACATGGAACATTCATTATAGGAATGTCTATGTGAAGAGGATAGCTCAACTCAACAACTATCAAACTAGATAATATATTACATATGAAGCACATAGGTCTATAATATGAATATCCATAATAACTTATGAGTCATCAAAGCTCTCAATGGGTGTACTCATACTAGAAATATTAGAATCCTCCAAGCAAAAAACTATAAGGATTTGGAAGAGAGACATCTTGAATAGGGATGAAAGTATCATATACAATAGGATAACTGAGGTCAAGCATAATCTCATCCTGTAGTGGTGTCTCAATATAATAAATAACATAATCCACCATAAATTTTTCATCAAACTAAATAGGAGTAAAATGAGGAAGTACAATAGTCTCTGAAGAGATTATAGGAAGAGGAGGAGGAGGAGTGGCATAGATCTCAATACGATGCTCCAAACACTATAGGAACATTTTGTATGTTCCACATGGCAAGGAAGATCCATAAAAACATGTAACAATAAAGTACCAAGAACCTTGTCATAATTCTTATCCCACTTATTGTACCAAATAGGATTAGTGGGAGTAGGAATCTATCCATATAGTAATGGCATATGATTCTTTATTGTGAGAAAGTGTTCCATATATGCAGACCAAGAAACATAATTGGTCTTTCCAAGAGGAACCACTGGTGTATAATCAACTCTCCTCATTATCTAGTATCTCTCAAGTAGAGTCTACATGACTGAGAGAAGACACTAAAGAAGTTTAATGAGAAAAAACACTGCACAATTGACAATGTACACTCAACTAATGGACACCAGGCTCAACTAATAATGTTTCCAAAAATGTGAGAGCAATCTATGAAAATGACACCAAAGTGGCACACAAGTCATAGAAACTGAGTGTGCATATAAAATATAAATTAGGGCCCATAACAAACCCTTTAAGGTAATCAACAATGGACCCCCTATGTTTGCGAGTAACATAGCATGATCAAATGTATGAACATTGGACTCTGCTAACAATATGTCCAAACAGGTAAAATCAAATAGTGCATAAGTGCTAATGCATATCTCAGTGAGTGGACATCAGAATTTCTTCACAATTAATCTATGAAAATGAATAATCAATTTAGTTGACACATGAAAAATCAAATATGTGAAATAGGAAAACATCAAAATCTATCGATAATTCATTTGTGTACAAATCTCAACAAAACATATAAAATGTTATTGTGAGGGGATCTAATTTCCTATCAAATTGGACCTCACCCTCTAGTGCAAGAAAGTACACTAGAATTACTAAACAAGGGACCACAACATTGGGGTATGGGGGTGGTAACCCCCAGTGGGGTCAAGGGGTAGAGCCCCTTACAGGGTCTAGGGGTAGAGCATCCTGGATGCACTCCCTATAATGGTATAGGTGGGGGTTAAGGGATGGAGCCAATTGATGCCAAATGTAATTTAGATCTTGGGTGAACCTTAGAACTACCCAAAATTCACCAATTTTATCCAAAAAATGGATCCATGATGGACATTGACTACCACCAAAAATGTGTTCGAGAGGAGTGTAAGAGATAAAATAAGTAAGAGAAGAAAATTTGGCTTGCTTGTGAGGGGTTCTAACCACCTATGAAATTGGGCCTCACCCTCCATCTTTTTCAAAAGAATAATGGAGTAAATAAAATCAAATAAATAATAACAAATCTTAAAAATCACCTTACAATCTCTTTATATAATATATTATTTTTATTAAAAAAATCATCTACATACCCTTACCAAGTTATAATGTTTTATACAAAAATAAGTAAAGAATCTCCCATACACCACTATTAATAATCCAACCTCAAAATACACCACTAAAATATCAGCTCACAACCTTATTTGACCTTCATCATTAAATTTTCACTTATAAAAAATCCCACCCATCATTTTTATAAAAAGCTTTTTAATTTCAACAAATTAAGAATTAAGGTTTTAAGCCTTTTTTTTTTGGATTGGTTTTGAGAAACCATGAACTATGAATGAGTGGTGCTTTAAATGAGTGGAAAATAAAAACAAGATATTTTTAAGAATAATTTAAAATTTATCTTTTGATTTTAGGGCACAGTTTTTTATGTTTTGAGACTTAGCTTTGAGAAGGAGAACATACATCACCACCAAGGAGAGTTACGTTGCTAAACAAGATAAGGATTAGGAGGAGACCATGGGAAGCTATAGTAGCAAGTAGATTTGGTTGTGAACCACCCAAAAAAACTACATGTTTAAAATTTTACTCCATAAATCAATGCAAGAATAACAGGGTAATGAAATCACCATTTCAATATCCCATATGCATCCAAAGGCAAGATTCAAAAATATAAAATCAAGTAGGAGACCACAGTTTGATAGTTCGCATGGAGTACTATCATGAAGTTTGATGGGGATGATGAGTTCTACAAAAAAAAAGATAATCAAAAGATAGTATTCAAAATAAGATGCAATTAAGGGCTTTGACCTAGATACATAGTTCACAACCCAATCAAGAACATCTATTGAGAAGTTTGGAGGTCAATACAAGATTATTCTTGATATATTTGTATTTATTGTAGGGATTTATACTCAACCAAAATGGAGTACAAAACCAAAATGACATGTAGCTATAATGAGATGACCTTTACATGCAAAATTTTCCTCTTTTTTGCTTGTCATGAATTTGCTCATTGACTACGAGGTGGATCCTTGGAAAAATAAAATGGCCTGATAGTAATGATTTTTCCTTAATGTGAAAATTCACCATAAAAAAGACTGTGAACCATTTAAACCATGCAACTAGTCAAGAAACACATCCACTACACAAAAACTTTTAGTAATGCAAAAAAACTAGTCCTTATTTGTAAATAATGAAATCATGATTTCATAAACTCAAACAACGTAAAAGACTAGACAAGTAGTTTACCAAACCCAATGCTCTGATACCATATTGGGGATAACACCAAGATCATTGATTCAATTAATGCACAAGTTCTATGAGTGATACGAGACATAGATTACTCAAAGACAAAACACGGAAAGCATACACAAACTACAACTAAAATCACACAAATGATATAATTGTAAAATTAAGTAGACACAAATTATTCCAACATTACATTGAGTAGCTCACTAATACAAGATGTATAAAAAGGAGAGTTAGGTAAGTAACTCCTCCATGGATAGCCACAAAGGGCCTAGAATAGGCATGTAACTCCTATAATAGACTAACATCCACTAACCAATGATAATGGGCAAGAGTAACTCCCTATGTATAAGTACACCTAAACAAGCTAATCCCACAAGTTTAGGAAAACTCCATGTATATAGAATAAACCTAATAAACTAATAAAAGAAAAAATATATCTTAGACTAACAGTTAGGGATCCACACTTTTTATTTATTATTTAATTTCACTTTTTAATTCTAATTTTTTATATTAATGGATACAACATATTCTAAATTTATTTAGTTCTTTCAAATAAGAATTTTATTGTAAGTCACCAAAATTTTAATGTAAAAAACACTCAAAAACTATTTTTTATCATTGATCGAAAAGGAGGATTTGTAGCAAGAGGTGAAGGATTGCTTTGGAATTATCATCACAAGATTAGTGTTAATTAGTATTCTATAACCAGTTTAGATATGTGCATGTGGCACATTTTCTCTGAAATCTCTAGGTTTTTAGTATAAATAATAATTAATATCTATATGTTTTTTATCAATTTCTCATTGTAAACAATCTCTTAGCATTGGCATGTATTTTTATCCAAATTTCATATATTGTCTAACTTTTGAAGCAATATGCAATAGTGTATTTATTGAAGATTTTAATAAAGATTTTTTTATTTTTTGGATTATATGCCATCATTGACTTAATTTTTGTGGATGGTTTGATCTGTGAGCTTTTTTTTAGTGTTAAATCTCTTACCTCATGCATAGAGTTAAATTTTATTATTAGTCTAGAATGAGGAGTAATGTATATCTTGTGTTATGTGTTTCTTTAGTAAAGATATCCAAAGTATCTTAGCACATCACCTCTTTTATGCTTACATTTCATTTATATCATTTATTTTTCCTTAGAAAAGATAGTAATGAAACATTAAGATGGGGGAGTCACCCAGCCTAGAGATTGTTCTAGTTGAAACATCAGATCTTTCATTACATATTGTGATTGTGGGTGAGATTACAGTTATGAAATTACTACCATCATCACAAGATAATTATAAGGAAGATCGGATATGATGTGAAGGGTATCCTTTTATTATTTTAAACTTTAAATTTTAAATCCATAAAGATTGGAGGAAAATGGTGATAAAAATTTCATGAACCAAAGGAATGAGAAGAATATCATTAGAAGTTAACCTATTATTTTTATTTTTTCATATTCCTCAAGAAGGGGTTTTAATTTTATTTCACATGTTATGAAGAATATGCATAATGGTAACCATTTTAGGATTTTGGATAAGATGTTTTTTTTAAAGAGTATTGGGGGAATTTAAAGGTGCAAAAAATGTTGATGTAATTTTTTTGAATGATTGAGAACATGAGGCTTGGTATGAATAATTGGAATTGGAGTGATATTTATGTGGGGGGATTTCATGGGGTGGGTATGTGTAGGGGTAACATGAGTTCTCAAGGGTACTGAAACTTATAATTGAGGTTGTGAAGACATGATATTATTATAAATATTAGTAAGATATTATTGGGAAATAGGAAGAATATAAGAATATTATGAAATAGAAGGAATAAAATATCATTGAAAAATTAGATGAATTTAAGGTGATTATGAAATAAATATAACTTGATTCATGTCTAAATTATTTTAATATATGCATCATATTTACAATTAATTGTGTATTTTCTAAGAGTAGCTTCTTAAATGGGATGACAGGGGGTTATATTGGCTCATAAGGTTGACCATCAATATTAACGTTAGCTTAAGCATTCACATGTCTATCCAGATCAAAATACTATTCTACATTGTCATTCAAACACACTTTTTAAAGCTTATATTTCACATAAGCTAGTATATCATTATCATTCACATCTAAAATTTAATCATTTGCTCAAAGAAGGTTGTACAACATCTTACAAAGGTATCCATAATCTCGAAGGATGAAGCACATTATCTATTAGGTAAATTTTAATGGAAAGAAGGAAATAATAGGCATTCACACCACAAATTAACTAGACAAATAAATAATAAATTAAAGGAGAAGAAAATATAAATGACCCGAATGATATTTATCATTAATTCAAATGGTGCATTCTTCTCCTTCTCCATTACTTTATAGACTTATCCATTTCTCGTTCAACATTTCCCTTGATTATTGGGATCTTCTCAACCTTTCTTTACACATTTTATTTTTATGCAAAGGCATAATAAACAAATTCATGATATTTTATGTAATGACATATTTAGTTACACATAACCAAATATTACTCCCTTACCCATGCTAACACTCCCCAAACCTAATAGGTGTCTTGCCCCGAGACACAAAAAGACCTAAAATAAATCTTGTTTTACAATTGTATTTCCATTACAAAAATATTTGATGAAACTAAACTATTTATCCTACGCTCCATGACTTCTTGTCAAAGTTCCATTACCAGCTACATCTAACTACTCTAAAAAATAACTACCCCGAATATATTTATAATTTTATAAAAATCATAAGACATTACTTTATTTCAAACTTTACACAATATTTTAATTCCTTCATCCACAAGTAAGAGTAAGATTTAAGCAAACATTTAGGATACATATTAGATTTTTGTATTTGTTGATGTAAGAAAACCATCATCCAAGCTAATACATTACTATTTGCATTATCTTTAGAAACCAAATGTTATATAAGTAACAATTTTTTTGTTGTGGCCTTTGTGAAATCAGGAGAACTAATACATGTGATTCAAAATATATACCCTTTCAATCATTAATTATTTCCATCCATCTTCCTTTCCATTTAAATAGTCATAGTTGAATCATCTATCACCTGAATACAACTGCTAATGATGCAGAGGGTTAGGAATGATACACCAGTAGAATAAAACAAACCAAGATATGACCAGAATTGAGCAAGATCTACATGAAACATTATTGGACCTGATGTAGGGTAGATAATAAGGATGTAAAAACATGATAGAATATGTTTATAGTGTATTTTGTGCCCACCATAATTCAAGTCTCCAGAATAATGTGATCCAATGATTCACACTAACTCGCTAATGATTATACCATATGATGGATTTATTCCAAAATTTAGAATTGAAAATGAAAAATATATCATAAACAGTACATTATAATGCCATAGATGATCTTCCTTAAGATCACTAGAACTACACCTCAAAAAAACCTGTACCAGATGCAAATGCAACCAGAAAATAAAATGATTGCACCATTTTATTTGACTAACAACATGGCACTAATTATCCATAAACAAACCAACAAGTATATGCAAATGAACTACCAATTATTCATTCTTTTATAGAGTCTCCAACAACTAATTCTACTAAAATAAGTGGATATGGTCACCATCACCATTATTTTCAAATCATATGACTTTTCCTACTTCATAAATACTTCATACATATTAGTTTCCTTTCCAAATAATCCATCAACATCCAAATAAAACTCAGTGGAGGACCATGGATGGTATAGTCAGTTATTGCACCAATGATCCATACTATCAGACACACTGCACAACACTGATCCAATCATAGGGGATGACTTCTTATCTGCAAAAAACTAAAAAATATATATCAACTGCAGACCCTTATCAATCCTAGCAACCACACCATTATTAGCAAAAGTTTAATGGAAATAAGGAAATAATAGGCATTCACATAAAAAATTAACCAAAAATAGAGAAATAAATAATAAAATGAAGGAGATTACAATATAAATGGCCCAAATGATATTTATCATTAATTCAAATGGTGTCTTCTTCTCCATCTACATTACTTTATAGACTACTCTATTTCATGTCCCTTGATTCTTGGGATATTCTTGACATTTATTTACACATTTTATTGTTATACAAAGGCATAATAAAATAACTCGTGCTCTTTTATATAATGATATATTTGGTTACATATAACCAAATCTTACTCCTTTACCCATGCCAACATTATTATTTTGTAAAGATATGTTCACAATTTTCAATTTATTTTTATTTTTCAATCCTAGCATAGATTCAAATAAGTATTTTTTGATAGCACTTTTTTATTAAGCATATCACTTCTAATTGGAATATCATTTTTTTCAATTTTTGTGTCATAAAATTAAATTAAACATGAAACCATATACATCAAAAGAAACCAAACAAGGCAGGGTTTGCATTTTTTTTAGAATTTGGAAATACCTAGGGTTTGAGAACAAGCACAATCAAACATGGGACATAATTTTACACCTTATGACATACACAAAGAAGGATCACTTAAATATGAAACCCTAAGAGGTTTAAGATAGTTTGGGTTAACAAAAATGTAGTATATAAATATACCACCTATGATTAATCATTATAAAACATTTAAATTGTAGTTGGTAATGCTGAATTAATTTCTCAATTAAATATGTACAAGTAAATATAAGGGCATAGAAGGTATATAAATCTCTTACCTTTTTTAGATGTTAATTTGAATTTGAAAATGGGTATCCCAATTTTTTGGGACTATCACCTTCGAATATAAAACTAAACAAAGTGGGACTCTAGGATTGTATGTATTAGCATGGTAAAACTATATAATCATGACCATGTTTTCAAATTACAATAGAAAAACCATATATTCTCGAAATCATATTTATTTTCTCCCTAGGTACGTGTCTCAACCTATGTAATCATGTAATGAGTTAAATATAAAAATATTAAGTGCCAAGTAAATTAGGTTTGGGTGCATGTGTTATATAAATATACTAATTTATCATATCCTCAAATTGAAACATATATGTCAATAAAAATAAACATTAAAAACATTTATTAAGGAAATTGATTTTTAATTGGACCAAAATTTATATGTGATAGAATAGTATCTCGTAATCACTAAATTCATGATTGTAATTGATAGTGTTTGCTTACTTTAAATGAACCTAGTCACTTTTCTATTGAAAGGTGGATAGAATTCAAACTTTGGAAATACTCACATGCATGTCAAATTATAATGGTAAAAACCAAAAAATTAGGAAAGGGTGAATGGATCCATCCAAAAAAATGGGAGGAAAATGAAATAGGGCCACGACACTACATACAATCATGGCACGAGACATAGAAAACATAAAATAACTCATGAGGATAGCAAGGGAATAAGTGAAAGAGGGTTGCATACTACATAATTTTATGTGAAGGTTAAATAATTCCTAATTTGGATTAATCACCTAATAAATATATAAAAATTCACTTAAACATACATAAAATAACATTGAATAAATTTCAAGGGTCCATTTTTAGGTTTCTACATTGGGTTATGATTATAATATATATTGATAATAATTTTGAGATAACAACACCTTATAAGGAATTACATGCACTAAAATATTTGTGAATTGAGAAAGACGTTCGAGGGTAAAAATCCTAAATCGATTTATTTTCTAATAATAAACATCCCTCTCCCATACTATTTTAGACATTAAAAAATGGTCCTCGGCATTTATTTCATATTTTTTTACACATGATTTGCATTTTTCTATGTATTGTTAAATAATAAAAATTAAATGTTATTCAATTATTATATCAACATATGATGCTTAATATCATATTTTCCCATCCCTATGAAACTTCCACATCTATCTCATGATTACCATGATCTCTGAATAAGACCATCTGAGCAGTCCTAATTCTCATTGGCATTATCACCACAATTGCATATATAAATTTTAAATCGAGTCGAAGTGTCTATGTGTCTCATTTATATCTGTTGGATGTTAGTAATTTAACCAATTTCATTTTGAACTTTTTAATCTATTAGTAGACAAATCATTAGGTTGATTTGATCATCAAGTACTTATGAATCAATTTTAGGACTAAATAAGTGGTAATATTTTGTATAGTTTTGAAAAGTTAAAGTAGTATAACATTATAAATGTATCATTGCCTATTTTTTAAAAGGGCATGTACTTAGAATATAATTCTATATGCTATTAGATTATGATTTAGTAGGTAGGAAAGTGGGTAATAGTTAATTTCTCTTTATTGTAATATGGTTGTGGCTTATGTATGTATGTTGAATATTTGTATACATGTAGATTTGGATAGCTAATTTTACTTGAGTTGATATATGATTTGGTTGATATTAAAGGAATCCTTGATGTTTGTCCACATATTATGGTGATTTTCATGTTTATGGTTTACATTATCTTTTGTTCATTCATAATATTTATAACTAATTAAGCCTAGAGTGTCATAAAATTAACCTATTGTGCCCTTGGGTGAATGTATTTGTATTGTTGAGTAATGCATGGGCATCTGCATCTATGTGTAATCTTGCATCAACCAAAAACATGTGTAATTATTTTTAAAAATGTATTGTAACTTCTTTAGTTGTTTGGTGGTCTGTGATATGATTCCTTGTGTTAGTTGGTTTCTTACCACAAATACTCTTTAGTTATAATGAGTCCTTTTCTAGGGTTAACTTCAATCAATTACAAAATTTCAATGAACTTAATTCTATACTTTGATTTTTTATATATTTATTTCACACTTCTTAGAACTTAATGCTGGTCATTTGGATACCTTACCTTGATAAGTGGTAATATGTCTAGGATAAGGCTTGTGATGACATGGAAATAGGTAAAAGTGGTTTTTGATGTGTTATGGTGCATAGATTATGTGATGCATTATTTATGAATATATTACATTATGACTTGTGTTCATTTAATGATTTTAGTGAATCTTGATGTGTCACGAGCATATTTTTCACCTTAGTGGGTTTTTGAAAGTAGTTAATGTAAATGGGTGGATTTTTTATATGTCAACACATCCCCTACACTTTATAAATGCATTTGATTATGTATTGGATAAATATTCTAATCATGGTTTCAAGGAGTATTATAAGAATTTTTGTTCATAGATATGAGAAGGACTAATGGATTTGATTCATTTGGAACCACACTAAGGTGTTGGGTATATGTATGTAAGTCTACGGGATATGTTTATGGTTGTGTGTTTAGTCATTGTAAGGTTTTATATTTGGTGACCAGCCATATATTTTTTAATATATATTTGAAATAATAAACTTATGTTACTATTTTATGAATTTTCATTGTACATTTGTGGGTTGCATGGTAGAAGATGTCTCTTAAATGATATCTCTAACTATGGATACATCATTTGATATCAGAGAAAGAAAAAACTCTAGGGTTGAGATATCGAGGTTATTTTTCTCCATTATTTTCAAAGGTGGGTAGAGAACAAAGGAGTCCACAAAAAATGTCTACATAGGATTACAAAAGGTGTATAACTAGATATAAATATTTAAAAAAATAAAGCTTCCACCAAAAATATTAGGGTGAGTAGGCATAGTAGTTATGAATATGTTGAAAGATTGGATGAGATCAAAAAATATTATGAGTTATGTAGTAAAGGTTAGTTGTAGTTGAGGAATATAAAAGAAGAAGATCCATCCCAAAGGATGATGTGGTCAATGTAGAGGATGAATCACAATAAAGTGAGAGTGATAAATAAGATTTAGTGCATGATCCATTGGATGAAGGAGAAGAAAGGCTTATTAAATCCATATATAAGATAGAAAGAGGAATGCAAATTAAGGTTTAATGTTTTAATATAAAATTTATCCCATAAGAGTTGATAGTTTAGTTTTAAAATATGGGAGAATACTTCAAATTTTATGAAGTAACAGATGAACACAAGACAAAGGTCACACAGACAAAGTTGAAGGGGCATGTAGCTCTATGGTGAAATAAGATATAGATTGATCATAATCATGAGGGTAAATATAAAATAACTCATTGGTTTATGATGGTTGTAAAATTAAAATCCAAGTTTATGCTTGGAGACTATCAGTTGGCTTTGTTGAAGAAGTTTTAGAATATGTGAAAAATTATCTAAGTCTAAAAATTTTTACATATAAATTTTACAAGATCACTATTTGGTCTAGTCATAGCAAGATGGACCAAAATATGGTAGTGTGATACATTAATGAACTAAGATGGGTCATCCTTGATGAGATAAACATAGTGGGGTTTTAGACAATGGAGTAAGCATATCAATATGCACTAAGATCATAAGATAAGTTGTCACATAGGAAAAGTACTATGAGAAGCCAAAAAAAGGCTAACGGTAACAAATAACAATAAATGGTAAAGAGTGGTGAAAATGCAATCACTACACAAGTATTTCAAGCAAGGGGAGGATCATCTTCTATGAGAAGTGGAAGAGGAAGATAAATAGGTGGAAATTTTAGAGGAATTTTTTTCAGATGTGGGGAGGTAGGACACCATGAATTTGCGTGCCCTCATACTCATGTGGATAGTGGAAAGAGAGGAATTGGTGGTGCACAAGTCTTAAAAATAGACATAGAATATGAGGAGATTCATGTACATCATATAAATGAAGTTGATCAAGGATAAAAATTATCATAAATGAGGAGAATCTTGAAGATCATAGGAAAGAGAAAAGATGTGAGGTAGTGGAGACGTCATTTCTAGACCAAGTCCAAGACAAGAGGTAAATTTTTCATAGTTGTGATATATAGTGGAAGCATGGATAATTTTTTATCTACAAAAATGGTGAATAGATTAGGATTAATGCAAAAAATGCATCTAATACCATATATATTATCATGATTGATATAGGGTCAAGACAACATTTTTAAGGAACAATGTGAAGTGGAGATGATGTTTAATAGATATCCAAACATGGTTTTGTGCAATGTGTTAGATATGGAAGCATGTTAAATTTTTTTGGGGAGGTTATGGCAATATGACCATGAGATATTATATGATGGGAGATAAAATACATTGTGAGTGAGGAAGGATGGATGCGTCCATATCCTATATTCACTAAAGGCAAAGAAAAGATAATATGTGCACCAAATTCATTTAGTCATGTGCAGTAATAAAGATCACATGTAGGGGTTAGAGTGTGTGAAGACATAGAATATCTCTATGTAGAGGAAAGACAGTGGTGATGTGAAGGTAAAGAATAATGTCATGTAGTGAAACCTGAATGAGAGTGTGAACCATAGACACATAATTATTTGAGTGGGTAGTATCAAAATAGAGGAGTGGAAGAGTATATTGTGTAACACAAACATAGGAGATCAACTCACATGAAAGGGAAGCTAACAAAATAGTGAAGTGAAATTATTTTAGAGGATGATATTGGTTTTTTACTAGGATTATCAACCAAGTGAATTAGAAGGTGATAGTCATCTCTCAAGGTCAAAAATCATGCCAAGAGCTTCAAACATGGTCAAAAGAGTGGGTTCCCCACTCAACCTAAGTGTCTGAGCACCAAGTTCACACATTTTATTACCTGAATTATATGATGTAGGATTATTTGGGTCCACGTATAATCTTACATCAGTCTAAAACATAAGTAGTTATTTTTTTTATAAAGCATGGTAACATTTTAGTTTTTTGGTGGTTTGTGGTGTGGTCATAAGTATCAGTGTTTTTTTTAAGTCACTACATGTTCTATTATATTTTTAATTCACTTTAGTTTACTATGTTTCAAGGATTCCTTGCATAAGTTGGTTTCTTACCACAAATGTTTTGTTGTAATTTTAGATAAGCCATTTTGGGGGGTTAGTTTTGAACTCAATTTCATAGTTTCAAAAAACTCAAATCTATACTTTCCCTTTATATATATATATATATATATATATATATATATATATATATATATATATATCACACTTATTAGAGCTCAATGTTGGTCATTTAGTTACCTTACCTTGATAAGTGCTAATATGTTTGATATGAGGCTTGCAATGACATTGGGGTTAGGTAAAAGTGGTTTATGATGTGTTATGGTGTATTTATTATGTGATGCATTGTTTGGGATGTATTACCATCGGGACTTATATGCATTTAAATATTTTAGTGCATCTTGATGTGTCATGAGCATTTAATATTATTTGTGGCCTTAATGGGTTCTTGAAAAAAATTAAATTAAATGGGTGGATTGAGTGTTTATAAACAAATCCCATACACTTGAGAAAGCCATTTTATTACATATTAGAGGAGTTTAAATGCAGTTTCAAGAAGTACTACAATAAATTTTGTGTGCATATCTAAGAATAATTAACGGAGTTGAGTCATTTAGAACTACATTCAAGTGTTTGGTTGATGCTTGTAATCCAATGAGCTACATTTATGGTTGTATGTTTGATCATTATAAGTTTTTATTGTTGTTGGTTTCTCATATGTTATGTAATGTATCTTTGAAACAATAAATTATTGTTACTATTGTGTGAATTTCCATTGTACATTTTTGGGTTTTATGGTGGAAGATATATCTTAACTAAGACCTATAACCACAACTACATAGATATGGTTGATCCATGTTAGGCTTAAAATTCTTGATGGTGTAAAGATAAATTAGGATAACAATATGGTTCCATTATTGAGACCCTCAATTAACTAAAATATTGTAGTTTGTGTTAGTGACCAATGCCACAAGAGATTGATGAATGTGTTGACCACCAAATATTAGAATTTTCAAAATAAGAGGCACTATGAGGCATTGACCCAACAGAATGGTGTGATACTTATTTGTGTAATTTCCTTTATGAGAGATTATTTTTTGAATTCCCCATTTTATTTTTTGATTAGATTATAACTTGATTAAATATAAGGTCTGAAACACACAATCAAGAGATCACATGGACTCCAAAGTTTGTTGTGAATTTAATGGAATAGAACACATTCTAGATGTGTGAAATAGATACATTTATTAATTAGGATATTGAAAGTTATGTGCTATAATTTATGGTCACCACCCATTCCAATGTAGACAAGGAACTAGTCCAATTCCTCACATGACTAAGGAATAAAGTTACCAAATCTTTAATATTGTAGGTAAAAGATGTTGCTTATCAATAAATGATTTGAGAAATAGGGTGAAAGTAAAAACCTTAGCTACATCATGAGGGTTGGGAATGGTAGGACATTGAGGCATAGTGTGCCAAAATTAATTAAAAAATTATTTTAAGAAAAGATAGTAAGCATGGATCCTAGAATAGTGCACCATGAATGGTGGACCTAGTAGTAGGAACTCAAACTAACCATAAGGAGGGGCCAATACTTAACCCTAGGAAGTCATGTACATACACAACACATCCATGATCCAATATCTATCCAAGTGATCCATCCATGTCAAATGAACATAATATCATGGGACAATCAAGGAAAAATAATTGTTCAAATACACAATGGATGGTGAGATGTTCTAGGATCTACTCACACAACCAAAATATGTTGATGAGGTAAAATCTAATGGTGATGAAATTAACTTCCTACCCACTATGGATACTCATGTACAAATTTAATACTTAAGGATTTTTTTTAGTGACTCAAGAGAGTTAAAAACATGTGATGAATTGGTTGATGTAGGTAGACAAGTAGTAATATATAGATTATATTTTGTGGTAGAAGAGTTTATGGAAATATAAGATTGAAAATTGGAGGCATTTAGACTTCGTAGCCCAATAAAATAAAGAATTCAATTACTTAATATGAAGTGTGTAAATAATATACAATCTAAAATAAAAACAAATCTCCAAAGAATGAAACTTGATCTACTAGGTTTTCCCATGATCAACTTGCCTTCCCTTGTGTTCTTTCTTTCCAACTTTGCATACCGCTTCTATGAGACTTTCTAAGGGTACTGCACATTATTTTTTCTCAGTTATCTACCCTATACGAGGTATAACCCTATTTAATGGATTCCCCACTCTCAATTACAATTATTATAGGAGACAAGAGGAATGGTGACCAAAATAGCTCAAAAGGTTGTCCTAAAGGTCTATAATGAGGTAATTATTTCTTACTTTGTCAATCGAGTCCCATCAAATGAGTCTCTCTATAATTAGTTTTTCCACCATTGGGATCTCCCATGAATCCATGTGATTGGTGTTAGACACCTCACCAAAGGGTTTTTGATGTTTACCTTTAAAGAGTCATTTGAATTCCAAACCCTCCTTTCTAAATCAAGCTGCTAGTTTCTTCAAAACATGCTCTTGACTTTATCCAAATAAAATTGAGATTTCAAGGCAATAGACCAAACCTCCCTTATAGTCCCCATTTGGGTTGAACTTCCTAGCCTATGAGTGCACGTTTGGGACTTTATGAATCAAATTCTTTCTCCCATTGGGTGCATTATTTTCCAAAATCAATCGAAGTGGTTTTCCTCCCACCCTAACAAGCAGGTTTACCTCAAGATAAATCTATCAAAAGACATGAATGAGTTCATTAATATATAGGTAGGTGACACCTATTGGTCATAGAAAGTTATGTGCTTCAAACTACCTAACACTTGATCTCATTGTCAATCATATGACCATTTTATCAAATATTATCCACTTATGGGACAAACGAAGCCTTCATCAACCCCTCCGCAACCTGAGAAGACCAAGGTGGCAAATAATCAAGATTATTGGACCAAAATTTTCTCTACAAAATCACAATTAGGGATAAAACACTCTTTTTTGATAACTTATTATCTCATTACCAAGCCTTCTCAAGAGATACCCACCTCACCTCCCATTGTTGTTCCACACCCCCATGCCCAACTAGGCCTACTTTCTAATAGTTCCCATGATTTCATGGTCCATGCCACTAGGATATCCTAAACTAGTAGCTCATTATTTTGGTAGTCATGTAACCCATCCCATTATGGTGGTGACTCTTTATGAGATGATCATGGGGATAAACACCACTCCATCATGTCGAGAGGATTTTATCTCCCAAACTAGCACAATAGTTTTTTAGTGTTAGCATATTTTGAGAACAGATAAGGGGAGCTCAACATGGATGATTTTTCCCAATGAAATTTTTATCTTGGAATGTTTGAGGTCTTATAGAGTCCTAAAAATATGTTATGTGTGTTACCAACAGATAGGTTCTCAAGATTTTGTTTGTTTATAAGAAGTTAAAGTTTCAATATTTCTTATGTAAACTTCTCTACGTTGTATTTGGCATGATGCCACCCAATTATCCACTCTCCATGAAGATGGATGTGGTTACATCAACATTCTATTTTCACCTAAGTTTCCCCCTCCATTATTACCATGAGGTAAGACCCATCACATAGGGTTTTTTGGTTGATTTTGCATATTGTTGGCCATTCATTAAGCATTTTTAACATTTATGCCCCTAATGATGGTCTAGAAAAATATCTGTTTTGGTGATCCTTAGCTAACAACCTCCCCCTACCATGTGGCTAGTGTGTAGATATTTTATTATGATTGAGCATTCCAAGGACAAAGTTTGTGCCTTGTATACAAGGTGGTGCATTGAATAACATGAAGCATGGTATTACTTCAATAATAAATGGGTTCCTATCGACCCTCTACTTTGATGGCACTCATTTAATACCATGTCTTGGTTTATGTTGTCTAATCATCATGTCGATGATCACCACATGATCAAAAGTCTTAACATTTATAAGTTGTCAAAAAAAAATTTCTCTTTCTCCAATATTAATGGCTATCCTACCACTATCCATTCTGACTTGGTTCTCTCCGATCATTAATCTAATCTCCTACAGAGTGTAATGGATCATGAGGAATTCAATGTGCCATGTAATCATCTCATCCTCAATACTTATCTTTTAGGCCATAATAGCACTATTCATCTGATTTCCTAAGTCAATAACTTGTCCCCCCACTCTCCTTATGCTTCCATCTAGATTTAGTGGTAAAATGAGTCCATTTTGCACACCACCACCTTCCTTTACCACTACAAAAATCAAGTTGCATGCGTTAAGAAGCATTGTGAGGATGTTATAATCAAGGAAAGTATTGAGGGTTTACTCCATTTTTTATATTAATATTTTTGATACTCATCTATAAAATCTTATTGCCTCACTCAAACACCACATTAAGGTGGCAAATAGCCAAACTTTTAGAGGGACATAATTGCATGCTTGGCTGCACTGGCTCAAGGTTGGAAACAAAGATTCCAAATAATTTTTCAATTCCCTCAAGGTCAATTAGGATCATGAGTAGATCAAGGACATCAATTCAACCCAAGTTAAGCTCACCTTCCTCCCATACATCTCCTCAACCTTCATGAATCACTACAAGCTAGTGTTTTAATCCTAGGAGGTAACAAAAGAAATATCTCAAGCTTTGTAAGAATTCCTCAATATGGTTCCTCAAAAAGTTAAAGTAGTTGACCAATGGCTCTATGACTCACCTTTTACCCTCAAATAACTCATAGAGGCTCTCAAATCCATGAATAATGATAAATCTTATGGCATCGATAGCTTTTCATGTGAACTCTATAAAGCTACATGGGAGGATTTTGGGAAGGGATTGCTTCAAGTCTATAAAGAATCCCTGAAAAATCATTCTTTGGGAGATTTAATTAATCAAGGAAATATTATTTTATACCCAAAATGGGTGACCTAGATCTCATTACTAGTTGATAGACCATCACCTTGTTGAATCTCTCCTACAAAATCCTTGCCAAGTTTATTTCCAATCATCTCCATTTTATTCTTCTTGTAATTTTCAGAATTTATCAAACTAATTTCATTAGAGGGAGGTATATTCTTGATAATCTTATTGTTCTTTGGGAGGGCATGGATCGGGCTAGGGTCTCTGTTAGCAAACCATTTTTCTCAAAATCAAATTTGAAAAATACTATGACATAATCAAATGGTATTTTATCCTAGATATGTTAAAGGCTCTTGGTTTTAGCCAATACTTTGTTGTGTAAATTCAAACATTAATTTCAAATACCTTGGCCTATGTCACTATTAATGGCTTCAAGTTTGATAGCATTTACTTACAATGCTCGATCAAGAAAGGATGCTCACTTGATCTTGCATTATATGTTCCCTCCATATAAGCTTTAGGATATCCTATTACCTCTAGAGCTAAGCAAGGTCTAGTTCAAGGTATATTTTTACCTGATGTCTCTTCCCAACTCATTAATGGGCACTTTTGAGATGACACCCTCCTTATGATCAAATAACAAGAACAAACATTCCTATAAGCTATGAAGTATCTTGATATTTTTTGTTTGACCTCTGGGTCTAGTTTGTAACAGAGTAAGACACAATGTTTTAGATAAAGTATGATGCCTATGCCTAAATGGATTCTCCAATTTAATTAGAAATGGATTTCACACAAATAATAGTTAAAATTTATTAGCATCCTTTTTTCTTTTGATAGTTCTCTGGCTGAGCTATGGAAATATATCATTAGTAGAGTGGAGATTAAGGTTGAATACTAGATTACCAAGTTGTTATCCTTAGTAGGGAAATTATAAATTTGGACTAAGATTTTGGATGACACCCATGTTTCTTATTCCTCCTATTGGTCTCCCTCCAAAGTGTCTTATGATAGTTTAGCTAAAATTCTTACAAACTTTATTTTTTCCAATTTCAAACAAACTAAGGGTTTCCATTGTGCAGCCTAGGATATTTATTGCCTTCTTCAGGATAAAGGAGGCATGGGAATTGTTGAATTTTAAAGACAGAGTGTAAATTTATGTGTCAAATGAGTATTTTATGCCATTAAAGGTAATGACGCTTGGAAAATTATGCTAAGGCATTGTATTTCTTCTGGGTCTCCCTATGGTAAACCCAATTATAATAATATAAGTTTCCATTCCCTTCTCATCATTATGGATCCTATCAAAATTTAATGCTCTTTTGTTGACAAAAGTATATGGAAAGCCTTTGAATCTATCAAACCACACATGAAATGGATTGGGGATGGTTTTCATATAGGTTTATATTTCAACAATAATAGCATCTAGTGGTATATATTATGACAGGCACTAATGTTTTGTTCTTTGAATTTCTTGGAATCAAATCCCTAAGACTCTTTCCTAAAGGTATCCACACCATTCAAGATTTGGTTAATGCTAAGGACTAGATTCCTTGGCTGAATTTGAAAATTAAAAATCAATTAAACAATGTTGACTTACCTTTAATTATTCACATTCAAGAACTTCTTCCTGATGTTATGCTTCATAAGCTGATCTTGAAGCTTCCCTGAGCATGGTAGAAACACTAGTGATGGAATTATGAAACCCACTTTAAAAATTATTTTATAGACTTTTTGTATCAAGTCATGATCCCCTTCTCCTCTAATCTCGATAAGCTCAATATGCATTAGGGTCTTAACTCCTCCCTTAAAACTTGGATTGCCAAACTTGATAAAATTTGGAATTTTAGGATGGACCTAAATCCATCCCACTTCCTGGTTCCTTGTTTTTCAAGGTTTCTTGCTCAGGGAACAACTCTCTCATATGAGCATTTCTCCACCTAAGTGTCCTACCTACCAATGGCATGATTCTTTCAAACACCTCTTTTGGTGTTGCCCATGAGCCCAATATACATGGAAGTGGATCCATAGTTTATTCCATTGTTATCACCTTGAGCCTTTCTCTTGGCAACTTGTTCTTTTGGGGTACTCAACCAACTAGTCAAATTCTATTTTTTGTATATGTAATTTTTTAGAGCCACATGTTTTCCCAGTTATGGAAGGTTAAAAATAATCCTATATTAACAATGATGAATTATCTTGTGAGTTTTTTATTATTGACAAGGTTTATGTGATATCTTCACCCTACATGTAGATTCAATCCCAAATGGATAAGGTTGTAATGGAAGTCCACCATTTCTAAAAGATGTTGGATTATTGGGGGAGTCCCCCTACACTTTGACTCGTGTGCCTCCATATGCTCCACCCAAAGGTCCACCACTATTTCCTCTCAAGTGACATATAAATTGGCCATGTATTTGTGTCCACTTCTCCCCTCACTTTCATTTAGGGGGTGGGGTTCACTGCCATCATGTGGTAAAAATGTTATAGCTTCCTCTCTCATAATCTCTCTTGCTATAAATATTACTCATACATAGCTTACTAATGACTAGACTTTTGATATGACCATAAACCCCTAGAGGACTAGGTGACATCAGATCCTCCTATAATAGAGCCTTCTACTTAGGTGACTCTACCACCCAAGGATGATCCTCTACTCATCATTTGGGTACTACAACTTGTGCTTAAATTATGTCTTATTTTTTTTTAATATCATGTGTTATATGTCCTTATTTTATATTCCTTATTTTTTCCCATGTTTTTAGCTTAGACATTTCCTCCAACATGGAGTTTGAGTCATGCATACCAACCAATTACTTTTCTATGTAACCTTCATGTGTTAATATTATTTTTCTATAATATATGATGTCCTAAATCTTTCTAGTATTAATATGAAGTGTGTTAATATAAATGAGTGTGTCCATAGAAATAGTAACCAACATGGCCATCATATCCAATACCAAGGGACATAAAAAAATATTTGTCATAAAAAATAGTATATATGACCCCCACCCTTAGGAAGAAGTGGTGAGGTAAGTGATAACAATCCTAAAGTTGATGGTTATTGTATTGGAAAAGATATAAATATTATCCCCATTAAGGAGGTATAAGTGGTGATGGATCTGGTACTATTTCTAAAAGCTTAGGTTGATCCAGTGGTAGTTCTTATGATTTAAGTGGATCATGATGTGGTAGTGGTAGTAGAATTAGGGGTTCATAAGGCCATAACACTACGTTTAAACCCTTATAGATTTATATCATGCATTATATAGATTTTAAGACATGATATGACATTATCAAACATGTGATATCACATGGCAAGTGAAGAATGTCAGACCCTATATAAAATATCTAGTTGGTCACAACCACTTGGTTCGTGTGAAAGACTATTATGCCAAATTTTATCAATTTGTCACCTTTGTTAATATATACAAGGTAAAATTAGAATTAATCAATCAATTTGAGTACCTAGAGTTGGTGCATTAGAATATTATGTCATTTAAAAAGATACAACAATCCCTAGATGACTCAATATGGTCATATGACTAGAAGTTTAAGTAATTTATATCAAAAATCATGTATAACTTGGACCCATCCCTTAATTGATAATGGTTTATTGCATGCATATTTAAGTAATAACATCCCAACCTCATTTAATGGATGTTTACCACATATAAATATGCCATAATGAGGCTAAAAGCAATAGGATCTCCTATAGATTTATAAAGAACAAGGTCATGCCTTGAGGCTGAGCTTAGGGAAGTAACAACAAAGTTGGAAAAGTTATCTAGTGAATGAAAATAAATTATAGGCTAGGGATATGGTGCCTAAACTATCAAATCATAGGTCATGAAAAGGTTTGACTTCTCTAGGGCTAGAATAGTAGTGGCAATCTCATTCTAGATATGGTTAATCATATCGCATTATGATATTTGCCATGAGAGTCATGACACCACTACATTCCTATTATTTTAAATTATGAAATGGGTGATGGTTATTTATAGTTTATAAGTTTTTTAATTTGATACTTTTCTATATATAGTAGTTAAGGCCTTATGTGACCAATGTAAAAAAATATATTTTTCAAGAAACTACTAGTTGAGGAGCTCCACCTAATAGAGGTGGGGATCATATGAATAGAGGAGGATATGAAAGAGTACATGATGTGTGCATAATATTTAATTATTATATATATAGGGATGTAAGACATATTTTTTGTTAGTACCAAAATTTCCTTTGATGTGGATGTTACAACAGAGAGCATAGAATAGAGGAGTGCCCTGATTCCTTGAAAAAATGATGTCGATCCTACTCATTATAATGTTCTCAATTGGATCAATGCTAATGAATTAAAATTAAATGTTGATTTTTAAATATGGGTCATGGAGGACCATGAATTTACATATCATTCCATTGAAATACCCTTGATACTAACTAGACAACAATGTTGATTGAATAACTCAAGCACAAGCAAGCTAACGTCTTAAGGTTCAACAAAGGACTAACTTCTAAGGCTTATATCAAGATTCCCCCCATTTTGTAAATGACTTAGTTTGACAAGAATATAAACTCGATGGGTACCAAAACAATAATTTTTCAATAAGGTATGTCACATCATCAAGGGACCTCTCACCAAGTTTCCATGATATGAGGAGCTAACTAATACCCCCACTTTTTTATAACAAATGGAACTTTGATTTCCTACTGAAGAGGGAATGATTGGATATTTAATGAACTTATTCTAAGTGAGGTCAACTAGATGATGGGATACCCATAGAGAGACCTAAAAAAATGGGACCACATTAAGAATATCATTTTAGCTCAATTCTATGATAAAAATAATCATGGAAATCTTCCACCATAAAAATGAGTTGGCACTCTAGAGGATCATATGACATTATTCCAAGGAAAATGGGGTACTTCTATTAAGAACATTGATCCTATGTTATGGTCCATTCATTTTATCAAACTTTAGAATGATGATCGTGCACTTGGTACATCCAACTAGATCTATAGTGCAAGATCAAGCATTAGGGCAACCTTATGACTAACTTCATTAAGTTATTAACTTTTAGAGATTTGGATATTTGGTCAACCATGACCTCTAGCATATTCAAGTGATCATATTTTCACATGATGGTTGTTTGGAGGTCCACATGTGTATGATTTAAAATGAATATGATTATCCTTTGAGACCTTTCCACCCAGCCATGTATTGAATAAGATAACTATCATACATAAGTCGGTGACTCATAGGAAAAGTAATGACACAAGCTCTTCTTAGTATCAGTCTATGAAGGTTCATCAGGATGGTGCATCAAGGATGAAGACTTGTATCTTATTGAATTTAACTAATAATAAGGATAAATGTACATGCAAGAATAGTAGGATGCCTCCCTTGATAATTATCTCAAGCAACCTTTGAAGGCTAAAGAGGTGAATATTAGGATCGAGGATGATCCTAGAATTTCCATCATTAGAGATTACTATATTATGTATAAATAACCAAAATGATTGAATTTATAAAGGAATAAGTTGAGATGTTTTTGTGAAACTATCATGAAATTAATGGGATTTCATTTCCTTGGGAAATATGTATATTTGGGTAAATATTAAGGTCAAACTTTTGAATAATAGTCTTTATCACCTCAACCATAACTTTTGTGCCAAAGTTAAAAGTCAAATTGATGCAATGCTTAAGGCTAGTGTGATTTTCCTAGTGGATGAGTCCAAATGGGTCAACATCAACATGATTTCTATCAAGAAGGATGCTTACATACACATTGTTTTCAATTATCATGTCTCAAATGTTTCTTGCATTATCGATCCCTTTATCACTTCTTTCATTAAAAATTATAGAAGGGATAATAGGTTGTGAAGCATATAGTTTCATAATGGGTCCTCAAGGTAATATTGGGGGTAAATTAACTAAGTAATACAAGGAAAATACTAAATTATCTAGTGAGTAGGGGTCCTTATATTATAATTTCATTCCCTTTTGAAATAAAAATTCACCTATAGTATTCTCTTAGATTGTGGTGGTGGCTTTCAAATATTTCATCTATGACTTTCTATAAGTGTACCTAGATGATTGGACTATGTATGACCTTCTATGTGGGCATGCCAAAACTATGAAGCCCATGTTTGATCATTTTTGACACATATATATTATACTTAATCTAAATATATATGTTTTCATGACTCCATCAGCCCCCGACTCTATCATGTCATTTGTAATAATAGGATCTTTATTTCTGTACATAAAAACATGATTGTTCTTCCACTAGATATGTAAAGATGACAAAATAGGTTTGTGTGTTCCTAGGATGTGATGGTTATTACCAATAATTTATACATAATAATGCAAATATATTATCCATGTTGGAGGTATTACTACATAAAGATGAGCCATTTTTTGGGGACTCGAGCAAGAGGCATCATTCAATGTTTTAAAGGATGCATTGGCTATTGTACCCATTCTTCTATTACCCAACTGGGATAGGCCCTGTCATGTTAATGTGGATGCATTGTATATGGTAATTGGGCTATTTGGGCCCAAGCAGGGGAAGGAAATTTAGATCATCCTATATGTTTTCCCAATCACAAGCTTTCCTTTATTGAGTGTAATTATACCACAACTGAATGTGATCACTACCCTTAGTTTATGTACTTCAAAAAAAATCCAATAGCTTCTTTCAAGTATGTTCACTTTCTTTACAGACTACAAAACCTTAAATTATCTAGTCAATAAGCATGTGTTTCTTGGATGTGTCACATTTGGTTGATCTTATTCTAATATTTTGATCTTAAAATAGTAGTGAATCTAGGAATGTATAATATGGATCCCGACCATCTATCATGCATTAATATTAGGTATGTCCACAAGGCCTGCAACTATATTTCACTCTATCATTATATATTGGGTGCTTAACAAGCAAGTATTAAATATAAAGGGATGGCACTAGGTGTGTAGGATTTATTAACTACTATAATTTAGGGAAGGTACCCAGTGCTAGGATAGGAACCCAATGATAGGATAGGAACATCTCCCTATACCTCTACCTACACTTATACTATAAGCTATGTAGAAACCCTAAAATCTTGATGTGTTGGAAGAGATCTCTCTAATGCCCATATTTTATGCATTGAGATTATCCTAGATGAGCTTGAGGGTACAAAAACATTTATTCTTCTGGGTGCACCACTTATAATTTTATCAAATCTTGACACAAGAAGCTAATTGTCTATGTCAACATATTTAAAGATATCAATGACCATTTATACAAATGGGCCTCAATGACATTCAGTGTTGGTGTGTTCTAGAGCAGGAGTGGGAAGCCATTATCTCTAAGTATCGTGACATGATTTCTAGGGACCATTATGATGATAAGGATACCATGATAAATATTTTACATTTAAATTATGATGGCATACTCTCCACAAGGAATTACATATTCATGGTGACACATGAGACATATATCAACAAGGGCGTAATCCAAACTATCACAATGATATTCCCTTGATTCCTATCTTAATTTGAAAACCTTTTAAAAAATGTATATTGGATTTTATTGGTCCCATTAATCCTCCATCCAAGAAGAGTATAGCATGCTACATCATTTATGTTACTGATTATCTCATGTGATGGGCCAAAGAAATTCCACATTATGACTACAAATATAAAATGATGGTCAATTTCATTTATGAAAACATCATTACTCATTTTGGATTCCCACTCAATATCACCAATGATTAAGGTATACATTGTGTTGCTAATATAATGTTCATTTTACTAAGTGAGTTCATGATTAAACACCACACAAGTTATCCTTACCATTCTTAGGTGAAAGGTACCACTAAATCCTTCAATAAAATATTGGATAACATGTTAATTAAATTTATTGATGTAGACCATAAATATTAGGATGAGTGTGTATGTGTAGTCCTTTAAACCTATAGAACAACTTATAAACTCCTCACACATTAGAAACCATTTTATCTTGTATATGGTTGTAAAGTAGTTGTTCTATTGAATTTTTTATTCCTATCATATGAATTATTTCCATGGTATGATTTCATGATGACAATTGTTTTCTATCAAGACTACAGGATTTACTCAGACTATAAAAAAATTTAGTGCTTGTGTAATAGAATAAAAGTGTGAAGAATTAGTGTCAGAAGGCTTATGTGACCAACATATAAAGGATAAATTATTTCATGTGTGCATCCATGTTCTCATGTATGAATATTGGTATAATAATCATGAAATAAAGTTTCAAGCCTACTTATTGGGTCTTTTTATGGTCACACAGGTTATGGATAATGGGTTAGTCAATCTAGTCTATCTATATGGTACTAAAGTGTCAGGCTATGTGAATGGAAGTTGGTTTAATATGTACTTATTTATATAATATTAACATTTACCTACTTTATGATTTCAATAAATTCATTCCAACCATAGTATATTAGAGTAGCCATACTAATTATTTTAGTTTGTTATTGTTTGGAGAAGATTTCAAAAATTCATCCTAGTATGTGTTTATTGAATGTGGGAAAGAGATTTTTTGCCTTCCTATATTCCACCTATGCCATAAGTGTCCCAAAATTATTTAGATATGATATCATAATATGTAAATAAAACTTTAATTTAACATTTTATGATATATAATATAACACTTTAGTATGTGGCACCACCACATTGGACACAATTATGAACCTCATTAAACATATGGTATGAAGACCTATGGGAGATCAATTGAATAGTTCACATAAATACCTATAGGATATAAAAAAACATAATTAAATATTATGTTTCAAGAACCACAATTAAAAAAAGATATGTACAATAGGGAATGATGTGCAAGTAGGATATGTTGTAGGTCATTGGGTAAGTGCACGAAGTTCAGGGACAATTCAGTGGACATTTTATAAAAAAGTGTATTGTTAAAATGTGATTAATAGTAATGCATAAAAATCATTACAACAAGGCTTACACATTATGTTTTCTAGGCTCAGTAAGCACCAAGCCTAGAATGTGTATGTGTTATAATGCATATGTACTTTTAAGACATGAAATAATGTCTACACATTCTTAAGCCATGAAGTTCCTTATAATTTGACATTTATATTGTTACATTTATATTCCTTATACTTAAATTTTATTTTAGTAAATATAATAAATTAGGGTCACTCTACATCTTCTAGAATTGGTCTTACAACTACATGACTTATAATTTGGGAGATATTTTTTCAAAATCCAATCTAATTAGTACTTATTAATTTTTAGGATTTATGTATTGAACCTATGGATTTTAGGGCATAAATTTTTCAATAAATTTCCATTTTGAGTAAATATATAGTTATTTTTTTAGGTTTTGGTGCCTTCCAAATTACTTGTTAGTAGTTCTAAGAGTCTTAGGTTTCTCAAAATTAAAGTATACAAACAAAAATGCACCTGACCACTCATTTATATCAATTTTAATTATGATTAGGTCCCTTATAGGTAAAAAGGTGACACAACAACACCATAATTAATCATTTGTGACTAGACTAAATAGGAAGAATTTGGGCCACATTTAAGTGTGGTCACCCAAATTGAATTTGAATTCATGCCAAAGTGGTGTGCATGGGGAACATAAGTTGCAATGGTGACCCATGCACATCCAACCACCCTTTCATGTGGATTTTACTTGAAATTAGGTACATTATAGGCCAAAAGTGACACAAAAACACCATATTTACGTATGGCCAAGGTAAATACAAACAATTTTAGACACATTTGTGCACAACCACCTCATTTATTTTTAAATTCAAGAAAAAAATGTGTGATTGTGGTAAAATAAGTCAAATTATGACCCTTGTACATCCAACCACCAATTTATGTTTATTTTACTTGTAATTAGCTCCAATATTGCTAAAAGTGACATAACCCCATTATATCCACTTGTGGCCATGAAAATGTAAATAATGTTTGACACATGTATGTGTAATAATAATAATTAACTTTGAATTTAAGCTAAAATTGTGTGATTGAGATAACATAGGTCACACATATGCATAGTAAACCACCACTTTGTGTTGATTTTACTTGAGACTAAATCCCTCATGTGCTAAAAACCACACAAAACACCATAGGTGTTTATGACTATAAAAATTTCATATGATTTGGGGAACATATATGTGTGATCACTTAATTTTCTTTTAAATCAAGCCAAATTAGTATGATTATGGAAATTTAGGTGTCATTCATGACTTGTACATATACAACCACTCGTTTATGTCATTTTACTTATGATTATGGGGATTATAAGATAAATAAATCTAACAAAATTATAGTGTATTTGTAATTTTAGTTAATAAAACTAAATTTCTAGTATCTTTATCTTATACATTTGTCAAATATCAATTAGGGTTTTATCATCCATGTTTTAGACCTTCCTACTACCAAAAGGCTCACATTCACCATCTTATTATGCCTAAATTATTATCTCTTAGTCTGACCTTTACTTTATGATGAACTAAACCACATGTACTATGAAAAATCCTTAAAATTTTATAAACATCCTTCACAATTAGTTACAAAATTGTGCCTATTTACTATCTCCTTAAACTCTATTAGCCTCAAAGGGACATTAGCATCAATGCTAGTGTCCAAATCTTTATTTGGTGTCCAGTGGCTAAAATTCATCCTATTTTAAAATTAATCATGATCCATGGGTCAGGATAAATGTTTCATTTAGTCCTAACATGAGATATTTCCAAAAAGGATTATTATAAGTACAATACTAAGCCTTCTCATTCACAACCTATAGCTCATTAAGTGTTAATATAACAAGGAAAATTCAATTGAGTAAACCTTTCATATTATTTCCTATTTTTATACCAGACATAGGAGTAGTTATAAAAAAGGTTTGAAGCCTCTCAAAAGAATCCCTCAAGTGATATTTTCCATGTTATAAGCTAGATCAATGCATACATCTTCATATAGTCTATTGAAAAAAAATTATCACACACTCCCACACCTATGGGATAACTACATCAATCTGAGGCCATCTTCATATTATTGGTTATGTAGGTGATGCTTAGTGATAAGGTATTATTGATGTCATCTCAACATCATGTTCCCACTAACCCATATTTTGCCACAATCATTTTATGGGTAAATAAATGAGAACATGTAGGGTTTGATCAATTAAAAAATATTGAAAACCTATATAGTGAGTTTGAAACCATCAATAGAAAGGTGATAAAAAACCTAGAACGTTGAATTTGGTCATAAAGAGATCCAGTAAATATTTCATATAGGACATTTGTGTCACAACTTGACATTATCATTGATGATAGTGTCCATATCCAAAGTTAGTGTTCGAGTCCACAGAAATAACATTTATAGAATATCATGATTGATTTGGAGTACTAATATAGTCCACTTTTGCCTGCTTCCAACTCAAAATTGCACATGCATAGTAAACCAAATAACCATTAGGTTTCTTATAAAAAATTATTGGTGTTCTACATAGTAAGAATAAAATGGTTGATATAATTTATTAAATCTAACTTGGAGTTAAACTATTATATTATCATACATTGATGATATGGTTTATGCACCCTTCTTGGAGATCAACTATTCTACCTTGACCCTCCTCCTTTCAATCTAAATCAATAGATCCCCTCGTTTATTTATATAGAGCCATGAAGAAGTTTGGGCATGGTATATGCACTCCACATTGAAAAAATGGTATGTGTGTCACTCCCTTTTTCTAGTTGATAATCATTGGTGTTATTCCAAAATATAATAGAGTGATTGATATAATCTATTAAATTTATGTAATATAATATAATACAACCCATAAAATCCTTGACTCCCTGAGATGGGTATAGGTTCCCGTAAATCATTTATCAATCACATATTCACACTTCTCTATTGATTATCATCCCTCAATTCAAGCTATCAATCGAGTGTAGCCTCATCCATAAATTCATCAATATGTTATATATTCCCTATATAAATAGAAGGGAAACTTTCTATATCACTCACTATAATTTGGTCCCCCTGATTTCCATTATACATATATATGTCAATCAAGCCACCCAATATATTTTTGGTGCCTTCACAGAATAGATATATAGGGTCAATCATCAATTAAATAATCCTCATCTATTATGGAACCTCTCTCATCCTTAATTATAGATGATCAATCTATATATATGGGTACCCCCCACTAGTGTGCCCATTATATTATATATTCCCTACTTATTTCCTAAATATATAAGGGAATAAAGGAAATTATAGGCACATCACTCATGCATCAATCACTAATGATTGATGTTATATATTTGATACTAATAAATCTATAGAGGTTGGGTCACCATCACACACACACACACACACACACACACACACACACACACACACACACACGTGTGTGTGTGTGTGTGTGTGTGTGTGTGTGTGTGTGTGTGTGTGTGTGTGTGCACTCTCATACATGCACACACACACAGATATATGGTTAATCGATAAATCAATTTTTAAACCAATCTAGGTCCCCTATCTATATACAAGCACTTATCAAACCCTATCTATATCTATCAAGGATGAGGTCCCCCTATCTATAGTATAAGACTCAATTAATTTATTATATTAATAAAGGGGCCATATTTATATATGGGCACCCACCTATACCTACATATATCTGAAGAGGGTGAGGGGTGCACATGGTTTGGACCTATAGTATTCAAATGATGGACCTGACAAGATGACTAATTGCTCCACCCTACTTCATTAGATATGGGTATGGTCATAATGAATCAATCTCATATATATATATATATATATATATATATATATATGAATCAATCTCATATATATATATATATATATATATATATATAGGTATGTTTCATGCCAAGTGAATGAATTAATGTGAATCATATTACATACATAATATGATCAGATCATTTGATTGTAACAAATGGGAATGAATGAAATGGTGGCACCATATATCATCAATTATTAATGGCATAATCATGAGACAACCTCAGTTATATAGATATAGAGTTTCAGTGGCCTTGGCACATTATAAATTTTAATTAACACAACATATATTGTCACCCCAAACCCACATATGGATTCAGATATAGATTTAGAGTGAATATAAAGAGGGGCCAAATTTTATTAATGTTATTATATTTATCCAGTTTACTCTATCCATTGAATGATTTTATTAATGATTGAACAAGTCTATCAATGATCAATTATACTACATTACATACATGATATGTATGGTATGACCAAAGTGACCTAATGTGCATAATACCTACCATGACATGCATAGTTTGTGTGATGAAGTATATATCCATATCATTGATTAGACTGATGTCATCTTTATACGTAGTTCATGATATTAATATGTGTTAAATAATGAAATGGGTGTGGGTAACATGATGTGATAGACAATGCCTTCCCTATTAATATGATAGTTAGTTTCAATTGATTTAAATCATTGGATGGGATTCAATATGTATGGTTTGAATTGGTGTGGTGGGCCTATTGAGTATTACGATGTCATTAACTAGAATTATATTGCCCCAATAAATGTGCTAGAAATGAAAGTAAAAATGACATAAATTGGTGGTTTTGGGTGAATGGGTCATCAATGTGACCTATGTTACCCCAATCACACTACTTTGACTTGAATTCAAAGGGAATTAAGGTGATTGCACATACATGCATCATAAATTATTTGCATTTCCATGGTCACAAGTGGATATGGTGTTGTTATGTTACTTTTGGAAATAATTGAGCTAATCTCAAGTAAAATTAACATAAATCGGTGGTTATATGTGCAAAGGTCACAATTTGAATTACTTTACCACAATCACACATTTTTCCTTGAATTTAAATATAAATGTCGTGGTCGTACATTAATGTGCACAAAATTGTTTGAGTTTACCTTGGGCATAATAGGATATTGTTTTTGTGTCATTTTTTACCTATAATATTCTTAATTAAAATCAAAATCAGCATGAATAGGAGTTTGGATGTGTGTGGGTCACCAATACAACCTATGTATCCCCATACACATCACTTTGGCATGAATTCAAATTCAATTAGAGTGACCACACTTAAATGTGGCCCACATTGTCCCTAATTACCATAAATTCAAATGATTATGGTATTGTTGCATAAATTTTTTGCCTATAAGGGACCTAATCATAAGTAAAATTAGCTAAAGGAGTGGTTGGGTGTGCTTTGGTTTGTAAACTCTAATTTTTAAAAGCCTAGGACTCTTATAAATGCCATCAAGCAATATGGAAGGTTCCAAAACCTTTAAAATGACTATATGTTTACCCAAAATGGATATTAATTACAAAATTTATACCCTAAAATCCCCAAGTTAAATACTAAAATTCTAAAATGACTAAGTACTGATCATATTGAATTTTAAAAAACTATTTCCCAAATCATAAGTCATACAACTATGAGACCGATTCTCTCAAATCGTAATTCATGCAACTAATGAGACCAATTCTAGAAGATGCAAAGTGACCCTAATTTATTAAATTTAATAAAATAAATTTAAAATATAAGTTGACATTATTAACATTTATTTTAGTAAAGCGCCCCTCCCCACACCTTATAATTGATCCCCTATTTGGATTTTAGATCTTCATACATTCATGTATTAATAGTGCATACGCATGATAGTGGGTACGCACTTTATTTTATGAAATTTCAAAAACGTAACTTTTGGCTTAGAAAAAGCTTGGATTCCCAAGTCTAAGGCCTGGACTTGCAAAACATGTAGTCAAAACCAATAATTTTTGACAAATAATAATAAAATTAAACTTCCATCACCAAAAACACTATGAATTTTAATGAGACAATTCCTAAAATTATTATTATGATGACGAGCATGCTCTCCTCTTTTCAAATATATATTTTTTAATTTTTAGATTATTTTAAGGTTTGTATGTATGTTGATTTCTAACTATGGATTTTTTAGGCCATTACATGTTGTAAATATACATGCCTATATATGTTTATTCTTTCTTTTTCATTAATTTAAATGCAAAAAATATATATGGTCACAAACCAGGCCTAATTATACACCTATTTAAATAATAATATTTTTTATTTTTTAGGTAGTTAGAGGGAGCACGATCGGTTATCCTTTTTTTGTTAGTTTTCATGATCTATTTATTTGTAAAATGAATAAAAATATATATTCATTGAAATTATTTTTAAAAATTATAGGTCACAAACTAGATGATCTTATCTAAATTTTCACCAAAGGGTTTTAAAAAATATTAAACTATGCTAAAAAATAAGGGGTTGCATGACCGACTATCTACTTTATTTTCCTTTAAAAAAATGAGTTCATATTCAAATTTTAGATGTTTGACCTAATTATATTTAACCATTTTTTAAAAAATAGTGTTTTGAAAACTAGACTCAAAATTATACAATTCATGTTCTTATACCATCTTAAAATGTTGAATGTAGTCATCTCAAATAATCTACATAAGTTGAATTTTCTCAATTTTAAAGAAAAACATGTCCATGGATAGGCCCCTTTTTATCCTCCAGCTTTTTGCACTTACCCAACTCAATATGCACTAAAAATAGTAGGATGGAACAGAATATTTCCATCCAGGTAACATAGATTATGGTTTGAACTACAAATTTAATAAAGAGTCTGAGAGGGGCATATAATATTTGGAGTGACCATCGTAAGGGAAGAAGTTTTCACCTAGTATTATATTGGTGCAAAGGAAAAGATAGGTGATACATGTCACATGAGGATAGGTATCTACATCACACCCAAAATATTTTGTAGTTGGTATACATGTGATGTGATGGAATCTGAAAGGAAATAATATACCACATAGTATTATGACTGTTAAACATAATTAATGGCTATAAATATCATGAAATCATGAATTTATGTTTTGCCTAAGAAAGTGATGATGATTACCTTGAAATTCTATTAAACACTCTAAATCTCATGAAATATTATATTGGTTGGGTTTTATCTCATTGGATTGTAATTTTATCACCTTGATAATTGAATGTAATGTATTCATTTTTATTATCAAGAGTTTCATTCATCTTTTATAACCACGAAATTCCAAGCATAGCATTGTATTTCATAATGGTAAGCATCCAAAAACAAATGTTCAAGATATTTGATCACCAACCATTGGCTTTGCTACATGTTCAGATATAGATATTAAAACTTGAGTTAAATCAACAGAATTATGTCCAAAGGTTTTAAAGAACCTAACAGTAAAATAAATAAATTTAGATTCATCATCTATCATGATTCCATGCCTTTTTTTCCTTCTATAAAAGTGTTAATGACTAGAGGTTTTGACTATGATGAATGTGCTAATGTAGTATACCTAGGAACCTTAGGTGCAACATTTTGATTTATAGATGGACTTGTAACTTTTGGTTTCTTAATACATATGCCAAGTCCAAAATCATCACTATCAATAAGATGTTGGATCTTATATTTTATATAAAGGTATTTATATGTTGTATGAATATTTATTCTATGGTAATCACAAAATAAATTTAAATCATATGTTTGTGGAAAATGAGTCATATTCATCACCTAGTAGAAGGTAAGACAATCATGTTCTTATCAAATATTTTTTTCAATTTTCCACTTTGAGTATCTTTAATCATTTGAAATTTTTAAGATATGTTAGAGAAAGTTGGAAGACTCTTCATAGGTGTCAATATAATATTAACTAATGGCTTAATATTTTTATTTATTGGCATGGTTAATGTTAGGAGTTGAATTATTTTGAATAGAAGAACAATGTGCACTATGAGGCTTATATGGAAGTTCATATTCTTGTAAAAATTATGTCTCAAGTGCCAAAACCTCTTGAAAAAGATGTTTAAAATATGGATAAACATTAAAAATAATTTTATATTTAAGAGGAGGGAAAATATTTCTACAAAATATGTATTTTTAATTTATAATCGATGGTTGATATACTAATGGGTGCATATGAAATCTTGTAGGATTACATAAAGCTTAACACAAAATACTTTATGTTAATTAAAAAAAATAGACACATATATTGGCTATTGAGTCCTTAAAACTAGGAGATAACCTTATCATAACACTTATCCTGCATTTCTCCACTCAATTCATCAAAAATTAGAACAATAGGGTTGGAAAAATCAAGAATAATTCTGTGGAGATAATAGAGGAGCTTCTTGCTACTGTGATGGGTCTTCACATTGAGGGATACAAGTATATAAAATTGACTACTGGGTAGGAGCAAGAGAAATTAAAATTATTGGTCGGAAATGAAACCTTGACTGCTTTTCAAGGATGATTCAAGTGGAAGGATTTCCTAGTTTCATTTGATGAGGTCCTTGAACAGATAATTAGGTACATCACTCTTGATGTCATATATAAAGTTGTTCATTACTATCACTTTCCATTTTTAAATTATATGAGGCATAATATACTAGTTAGCATTCTATTTTATATTTTACATCCCCTTGAGCATTTTGTGAAGGAGGTTCAATTAGGCAGGAAAACTAAACTATTGCATCATGGTGTGATTTTCTTGATTTACAATTTTTTTAATGATCGATATCATTCACCTCAATTTGTGATTGGGAAAAATAAAAAAAGGGAGGCCAAAGGCTATGCATGGGAATAAATATTGTTTCATGTTTAGGGCTCTGAGCAGCCTATCCCCAAAATGAATTTAAGAAGCAGGAACAAATCTCATCCTTGTAAGAATTTATGTATTGATGGAGATTCTAATGTTGATAATGCACTTGATGGCACTAATATAATTGATCTTGATAATAGTCCAAATATTCCTAAGAATATTGTAGATGATTCCATAAAGGTGGTTGATATGGCAAGGCAAAATGTGGATATTGAACAAAATATTAAAAGGGAAGGAGAAAACAGGGGTGATATAGTATAGGTGGTTAATCAGGTTTCAGGTAATAATAGTCTCAAAAATTTTGAGAGGGGTACATAGATTTAGGAGGATAATGAGGTGACACTTCATAATACCCAGTTGAATAGGGCTGATATGGTTTAGATGGTGAGTCAAAATTTGGGCATACATAGGGGTGATAGGTTTGATGAGAAGGATAATATTAGTAAGGAGACATTTGAAGGCATGCTTCATAGAGCTCAGGTAAGGATGGATTTTGATTTTTTTAAAGACATTGAATCTGATCAAGATAAATTTAAAATATTATAAGATGAGGTCAACCTACATAAGGCATTCTTGAAGTGGTTTGTGAAAGATCATTTTATGCTTAAATAGGAGGTGAGCAATCTCAAAAGGTAGGATGTTTTATTTTGTACCAAGGAATGATAGATTAAGATGTCTTCTAAAATTTACAGTTTGAGGGAAATAATGATTAGGCTATAAAATTAGATAAAGAACTCAAGAAAAAGCTAAATCTATTGGTAAGTTATAGCAAAGTGACAGTTCATAATACAATGTGAAGCATGCAAGGTTTGGCTAGATTGTTCAACAATTCTAGTACTCAAGGTAATGATAATTTCCCCAAAAATAAGATTAAGGGTGATGCTTCAACTTTAACTCAGGATCAAATTGACACTGGTCTAGATATCAACTTTCAAAGTATGATCAATGAATGGATCACTGCTTATGATGAGTGTAAAAATAATCATTGATGATGTTCTAATGTTGTGAAATTATTGTGTAAGTTTTGTTTATCTGTTGTTTCTAGTTTTTGTACTCTTACTTTTTTTATGATGGTTTATTGGTTGGTTTTTTTCACTTAGGTAACTATTTTTAGTGGGGAAATTCCCTTTCGAAACTCACTTTTACCTTTAATAGAACACTTATCACAATCCCTATAATCACTTATTCATTCCTATTTTTATGAGTGAGTAACAACTCATGTAACTTATGACATAATTATATGATACATTAATATCAAATATCCAACATTTCCCCTAGATTGGACATAGGGTAAGGAACAATACTCAAGAGCTGCAGTGTGTATCTATGGAGATTACATATGAACTTAACATGCACATGTTGTTTTGGAACTTGCAAACATACTATGTTTCATAAGACTACATATTAATTGAAGGTAGAGAGAGATTCCACCAACTTATTCATCAACACCTCCATGGATGTTTAACCTCCATATTTAACAAGATGGATTTCATAGATGGACATATCAACCATGAGGTATGAACATACTTTTGTTCATTATCCATATATGTATAATCATACACATTGGTGGTTTTATTCATGGATTAACCAACAACCCTTGTCAATAATATGGTTTATATAGTATTGTCATACATATCTTCACTTGTAGCATCACTTTAGGTATATACATTGATTACAATATTTTATCTTGCACACCACACAAAAACATGAAAATGAAATATTTGACAAATGAGTCCTCATTGTCCTAATTTGGAGTCTATGTCACTGACTAATTCCACTCAATCACAAACAACATATAGGAGTGTCATTGTCATTGAGAATCATCCTTTGCATTAGCCCCGTTTTGACATAGATTGTATGCCACTATCACAATACACTACCCCTTTGTTAGTGGAAAACTTTAGGTAATTATTTGACCTCCTACCCCTATTACCTTTGACCTCCATCAGGTTTAGATTATATAGTTAGATGGATATTGAAACTTATTTTTATGCAATTTTTACAAAAAAAATCCCCCTTTCCAAAATTAAACTGACTTGGGAAGTTGGTTTCAATAGAAAATACATCCTTTACAAGAGGATTTTTTTACATTTCACTCTTGAAATCAAATTAAAACTTATTGACTTTACTATACTTAAATGAAATAAACCACACAAGACTCTGATGAAATCAATTATTAAATAGCTTAAATTACAATATTATAAACAAAGACATGAGTTATAATGACACATATGTATTTTAAGACTTTTTGATTTCTTAACAATGTATACATTTAATAACAAACTTATACTAAAAAGATACACAAAATTATTTAGAAAAATTATTAAATGAAGACTAAAAACTATATACCCTAAAAGTTGAACAATTATTACACTAAATAAACTATTATTTATTGGCACATTCAGTTTGTTTAAAAATTTAAGACTCTAAAGACAATTAAACACCATATGACTTTGCATGTTACAAATTTTAGAAAAATCATAAACTCTTCTTTTGAAGATCGCATCTAGATATATGGGGAGAGAAGACTATTGGTAACAAGAATAGAAATCACACAAAATGAAAATGGTGCATGGAATCTTGAAACTATAAAACACATGAAGTGAAAACCTCAACAACCAATGAGGATATGGAAGATTAAAAAAATGGATGTGCATGAACTATATTCAGACTAATTCATGTTTGGGTCATCTACACACCTTGTATGTTGGCATCATTTGTTTTATAAATTCATATCAATGTGCCTCACTAATACACCAAATATAACATAGTTGGGTACTTGGATTTGATGTGGTTTGGCACTTTACTTTTTTCCACTCTATGTTATTTTTGTATGCCTACACTTCCCTCGTAAATGCACTTTATTTGTGTCTTAATCTTAATAAAAAATAAAATTGTGATTTTTTATTGATGCTTATGGGTAAGTGCACAAAGTTGGGGGATGATTTTATAAATCTAAACGTCTATAGATAATTTGAGATGATTACACTCAAAATTTGAAGATGGTATAAGAACATGAATCCTAGCATTTTGAGTCTAGTTTCGAAAACACCAATTATTTTTAAAAATGGTTAAGTATAACTAAGTCAAACATATAAAATTTAAAGAAGATATCCTATTTTTTAAGAAAATAGAATAGATAGATGGCCATGTGGCCCACCATTTTTTTAGCATCATTTAATATTGTTTGAAACCCTTTGGTGAATATTTAAATAAGATGTTCTAGTTTTTTACTTTTATTTTTTCTATTTTTTTAATGAATATTTCTTTAAACAATTTTACAAGTAAATATATCCTAAAAACTAAAATATATATATATATATGGCCATGTGGCCCCCTTAAGTGCCTAAAAAAAAAAATTGATTTTTGTTAATGTGTGTAGAATTAGGCCTAGTTTGAGACCATTTTTTTTTTTGCACTTGGATCAACGAAAAAAAAATTACATAAACATGAATAGGCATGTATATTTGGGGAACTTAATGGCCTAAAAAATGTATAGTTAGAAACTAACATAGTTTGAACCCTTAAAATAATCCAAAAATTATAAAAATCATATATTTGGAAAGAGGAGAGCATGCTCATTGCCATGGTAATAATTTTTTAAACTTTGTCGTTGATATCCATTGTGTATTTGTTGATGAAAGTTGAATTTTTTTGTTTTCTATCAAAACTCTTAGACTTAATTGTAAATTGATAGGTCTAATCCTTTGGCTTAGGAATCCAAGCCATTTCTAAGATAAAAGGCTTGATTTTTTGAATTTAGATTTCAATAACATGTACATGCTAAAATTCATATGTGTTATAATGTGTATGTGTTCCTAATGCTTTGCACCGAATTGCCTTCCTATAGATCAATTTATGTTTTTGGCTGCAAGTAAATAGGAACATACACATTCCTATTTATTTACATCTAAAAACACATAAAAACATCTATAGGAATTAATATTTAATTAAAGTTTATATTTACTAAAATAGATGTTTACATTTATATTCCTTATATTTTAAATTTATTTTAGTAAATATAAGAAATTAGGGTCACTCTGCATTTAATAGAGTTATTCTCACAGTTACATGCCTTATGATGTGAAAAATAGTTTTTAAAAATCCAATCTAGTCAGTACTTAGGCATTTTCAGGGTTTTAGTATTGAACTTAGGTATTTCATGGCATAAATTTTGAAACTCATGTCCATTTTTGGTAAAAATATAGTCATATTTTAGGTTTTTGTTCATTTCGAATTGCTTCTTATCATTTCTAAGAGTACTAGTTTTATCAAAATTGAAGTTTGAAAACCACTCATTTTGAAATTGATCCAAAGTGGTATGATTGGGTTAGTAAAGGTCACATTAATGAGCTTCACATATCAAACAACCACTTTGTGTTAATTTAACTTGCTCATCATTTCTCCCTCATCCCTGGTCACTTATTATTCATCCATAATCACCCCTAATCACTCTCTCCTCATTCTTAATTGTCCCTAATCACTCCTTCACTAGCCTTCATTATCCCTAGTCATCTCTAATCACTCAATTATCATCCTTAATCACTCCTTCATTAACCTTCACCATCCATCATTATCCCTAATCACTCTCTCCTCATCCCTCATAATCCCTAATAACCCTCTCCTAATCCCTCATCATCCATAATCTCTTCCTCCTTATCCCTTATCATCTTTAATCACTCCCTCATCATATCTAGTCACTCTTTCATTGATCATCACCATCCCTCATCATCCCTAATCACTCCATCCTCATCTAAAATAATTATTAATCACTCTCTCCTTATCCCTCATAATCTCTAATCACCCCCTCATTAACCCTCACTATCCTTTATCATCCCTAATCACTCCCTCATCATCTAATGTAAGTAGGCCTCTTATAGGTTTATACATATAGGTATTATAGATCTCCTTTAGGCTTTGTAGAATTCATTTCTTGTTTCATGCCACATATTTAAATCCTTATACTAACAAATGGTTATTTTACTCTGAATTTTGTTGCTCACTCAATAAACATGGTTTATTCTTTTTAGGTACACCACCTTTGCATGACACAAAAAACATGATCTTCTCTCAAGGCTTTTAGATTTATTCTAGGTCTTAACCTTTCTTTGTATCCTCTTTATTTTAATTCAATCCCCTTTAAATACTATTATAATCTTGAACACCTATTTGAACCTAATTTCACTTCATTAGCTTCTTAGTGACAATCTCCATCAAAACACTAATCCATGTCCATAGCAACTGTTGATGATTTAAAATAGCGCTTGATCTTAATCAATCAACAATGGGAAGTTTCAAGTTGTGGGACATTGTGGCTTGAAACAACCTCAAAATTTTAGAGAAGTTGGTCTCTTCTTTTGTATCAAGTGTTGGGGAAAAGGGATAGGAAATTAAACAAAAATGCAAGTGCAAGAAATGAAACCTAACTATGGCGATGCGCCTGAGTGTAATCCTAGTCCTAACCTGAGCACAGTAAGACTATTATAGGACTCAATTACATTTAAGAGCAGACAAGTGCATGACTAATGTAAAAGATTGAAATAATAGAAACAGAGGCTCACAACAGGGAATTCTTTTGCTGAGATACAGAGAATGTCAACAAAGGCATAGTGTTCAATCTTCTTAACAGAATCTTCCAATCACATAAGAGGCATAGAAGTCATGTACAGTTATGTAAACCTTCTAACTCAAGAAAATGAGACAAAAGCAAATGACATCCCTAATCACAACTCCAGAGAATCTACAGTATAGACTACTTTGCCAATGACACAGATAACACCAACCAAGACATGGAGCTTAATCTTCTTAATTCATTTAGCCACATAAAAGGCATAGAAACATGCATAGTTACATTAACTTTACAACTCAAGAAAATAGAGACAAGATCGAATGATATTACTGGACAAAAACTCTAGAAAGTCTATAACTATGAGAAAATCCCCCCCTTTCTCTTACAATTCTTCATCTTTTATAGCCTAAGATGTCTCCTTCCATCACTCCCCTTTCCCACACAATTCTTCTCCATTCTTCACTCATAAGGGACAAACAGACGGCACCTTCAATGCTTTGGGGGCTCCAAAAATCTACTCAATGAACTATTCCATCTACTCAAATTAACTTTAGCCAATTTTCCCTCTATTTTGCTTTGTAGCAATAGATACACAAAACACTCTATTATGTTGAAATGGGAGAGGACACTTAGTTAATTTCTTGAAAATCCTCTTATTACTTAGAAGGCATCAGAAAATGACACTTGGTGCTTTCTGCCAGATTCATCAAATACACGCGGCTCTCTCCGCTTTTCTTTGGCTATTCTATAGTATCACTCGAGACACATATTAGACTCTTACAGATGGTGACATGTGGTAGTTTCCATAGACTCTTGAAGTCACACCCGAGGCCCACCACAATCTTTATTTAGTAATGAAACTTGAAGATGATCTCTCAGGCATTGACATGTGGATCCTTCCATGGCTTCGAGGAAGATACATAGCATCTTCCACTACTTTAGTTAAGGGTATGTGGCAGCTTCCACTTTTCCTAGAGATGGAGTAGAGAGGGGCTTAGAGAGTGACACTTGGCAGCTTCCACTACATTCAACACTTAAGCAAAAATAAAATGATGCCTTTTCACTTTGAACCAAAGTATCAAACCTAGGCATTGAACCAAAGTCTCTCAAATGCTGACATGTGGTGACTTCCGCTGCTTCTTTAAAAAAGTAGTTCAGGGCCTTTCGCGATTGCCACCTACCACTTTTTGCTTCTTTGATACTTAGCTCATTAAAATTCTTTGCCAAAAAATAGAATGGAACATGGGGCTGACATGAGACGTGGGTGTTGACATGTGGTGCATTCCGCTTAGCTGCTACTAGATACGTGGCACATTCTGTGACCTTGAAAGTTGCAAAAAGGGGCTCAGAGGACGCCAGCTGGTAGGCTCCGTGTTTTGGAAAGTGACACTTGGTAGTTTTTGCTTGAATTCAAACATTTAGGCAAAATGAAATGAAAGAAACAAAAGAGGAGAAAGAAGACTCGTGCTTAGAGAGTGACACTTGGTGGCCTCCGCTGCACTTTGACACTTAGACGGAAAATGAACTTGCGCTCTGCCCCAATTCTGCCGCTACATCCAAGGTATGCAGGAACCAAAATTGTAGTGCTTGACCCAAAATTTAAATATGATGTAGAGTAAAAATTACTCTACAGCAACTTAATTCTTGTTAACAACACAAAGTTTTATCATATAAAAATTTGTGTTGTTTGCAAGAATTACAAATTTTTATCATATAAAACCTTATTCATTAGTTATAACACCCTTTATATAAAATCTTTAACTTAATACTAACTCATGATATCCACAATATGATTCTTGTATTTGATAACTGTATAAGCTAAGACATAAGTTTCTTCCATTTTCTGTACTTAATTTTCACCAAAATGCAACAAAATATGGTTTTTAGCCCTCTCACTTAGGTTTAACATATTGTTTAATTAGTTATGGATCCAAACTCATATTAAATGTCATTAAAATGACTTCATGCATTCATTTTCACATTACACATGACAAGGAACACATTCTACAGTCTGCTACAACTTTGATTTTCAAGAAACTTTGAAAGACTACACCTTTAACCTATTTTAGGACTATTCGAGGTCTATTAAAAACATAGCCATAAATATATTATATTTTGGGGACTTTCAAGTCTTTAAACCACTTGGATTAGTTGACAATCATCCTTACACACCTATCTACAAAAATTTAGAGGTTTTTGATGGCTCGCTAGAAAGATATATGAGTTTTTATTTACTAAACCCTAGTTAAGAGGTTACACAGTTCTCCACAAACCTAAACCTAAACTCTAAACCAGATCTAAATACATTTTTCCCACCTCTCCTTCATTCTTATCTTTATTATTAATTTCTTTCTTGATGTCTTTGATCCTTATCATATCTTAATTGATGCCTAAACTTGGTCTCTTTTATGTTTCATATACCTTCATTCTCTCAACATCCTATGACTTATCCAATACATGTTTATTTTATCCTTCCACCTATGTTGTATGATTATAGATAGGTTTTAAGATATATTTTTGTTAATTTTAAGGTTAATATACATTTACCACATATGGATAGACCTTAATAACCCTTACCATGGAGAGAGTGTGTATCTAAAGCCCCAAGCCAAAATAAATAGGTAGGAAAGAGAGCAAAGGGTGGGATGAAATTGTATTATTTACATATATAGATTAGGATTTAGGCATCTATTATTATGTGAATTAAAGTTAGATATCAAAACTCCATGCATCCCTTTCCTTATTCCTTGGCATAGATGAAGTAGGTAGGGAAAGATTTCATAGCCTTAATGGGTAGGGAACATTTAAGTTTAGGGTAGGGCCTTCAAAATGGTTCCCCCTATATATCTATGGTGGGGCCCCCATTTCTATGCTATTATTTTATATATTATATTGGGGATAGGGAATGCTCAAAGTATGGCAAGGCCCTAATTTGGCCTTTAGGTCTCATTAGTCCATGCCCAAGCTCTAAGTGGCCCCTCTTAGATACATTGGATAAGGGCATATTCCCTTCATTCCATTTATATATCAAGTCATGTATATATCATATTGGTTATAGATCAATTTGGGTTGTGAAACATGCTCTATCAACTACTTAACTGGAATGCAATCTAATATATTGGTGACTTCCTATTTATCTTTTTGTAAATATGGTTTACTATGGATATATTGTCAACTATGGGGTTGGGATTAGAATTTTAAACTCATCTCCAATCACCCCTATCTATATAGATATAAAGTTGGATTCTCAACTCTGGGATTGGGATTCTTAGATGCCCAAATCCTAATCTATATATGAAGTAATAAGATTTCATCCCACCGTTTTCTTTATTTTTTGCCTATTTATTCTAGTCTAGGGCTTTAGATACACACTCTCCATGATGTGGACACGGATCACTATATATATCTTTGAATCTCACCATAAATTAGATGATATCTAAGTTCCTTATTTGAGTGAAAGAGGATGAGTGAAAGAAGAGTTTATTTGGGCCTTATTTGAGTAATTAAAATTTGGATTTAGAAAATAATCTAATATGGCACATGAAATAAGCCACTATACCAACCATCAAATTATTGGATTGAGTGATTAAGGGTGAGGAGGGATTGAGTAGATATGATGAGGGAGTCATTAGGTATGGTACAGGATGGTGAGGGTTAATTAGGTAGTGATTAGAGAGGATGAGGGAATGATTAGGGATGGTGATGGATGGTGAAGGTTAATGAGGGAGTCATTATGGGTGATGAGGGATGAGGAATAAGTGATTGTAAATGATTAGGGATGATGAATTAGTGATTAGGGATGATGAGGAACAGTGAGGGTCAATGATGAAGTGATTAAGGATAATGAGGGAGTGATTATAAATGATGAGGAATGGAGAGTGTAAATAAGGGAGTGATTATGGATGATGAGGTATAAGGAGGGAGTGATTATGGATGATGAAGGATGATGGATCAATGACTAGGGATGATAAGGGAGTGGTTATGGATGATGAGGGATGGTGAGAGTCAATGAAGGAGTGACTAAATATGATGAGGAAGTGATTATAGATTATAAGGGATAGTGAGGGTCAATGATGGATTGATTAGGGATGATGAGGCAGTGATTAGGGATGGTGAAGGATAGTGAGGGTCAATGAAGGAGTAATTAGGGATGGTGAGGGAGTGATTAAAGATGATGATGGATAGTGGGGATCAATGAGGGAGTGATTAGGGACAATAAGGAATGAGGAGAGAGTGATTAGGGGTTATGAAGGATGAGTAAGAAGTGACTAGGGATGAGGGAGAGATGATGAGCAAGTTAAATTAACATAAAGTGGTTGTTTGATGTGTGTAGGTCATCAATGTGACCTATGTTACCCCAATCACACCACTTTGGATCAATTTCAAAGTGATTGATTTGTAAACTTTAATTTTGATAAACTTAGGACTCCTAAAAATGTCAAGAAATAATTAGGAAGGCACAAAAACCTAAAAAATGACTATATGTATACCAAAAATGGACATCAATTACAAAAGTTATGCCCTAAAATTTTTAGGTTCAATACTGAGACCCTAAAAATGCCTAAGTACTAAGCAAATTAGATTTTTAAAAACCATTTTTCACTTTTTTGAGGCATGAATCTATAAGACCAACTCTATCAGATGTAAAGTGACCTTAATTTCTTAAATTTACTAAAACAAATTTAAAGTATAAGTTTATATATATATATATATATATATATATATATATATTGTTGCATTTATAATCCTTATATTTAATATTTATTTTACTAAACCATCTACTAGTAGACCGTCTACAACTACCAATATAAATTTTGTGCCTTTTTTATGGAGTTTGATAGGAATGTGTATGCATTCCTTTAACTATATAGAATGTGTGTGTGTGTTTAGGTTTGGTGGTTCTAAGACTAAATTTAAATAATGCATATGCATTAGCAAAAATGTCCATGAAATTATCCCATAACTCTGTGCACATACCCTTATATGTTGTGCTTTTGCTTGATGGCTTCAATGCCTCATCTTGGCTTAACTATTTCAAATGTGCACAAGACAGACACCTAGAACACTACTTCCCTTTGAAAACACCTTTCACAAATAATGATATAATTCTTAGTGAAAAATAAACACAGTACCTCTACTATGAAAAGAACTCAAAGAGGATAAATCACATTAGATGGGGAAATTAAAAATACTATGTCCATCTCTATAAAAAAATCATTGATTCATCATACAAATATCCCACTTTGATTCCATTGATAGGATTCAATAAAGCTTAATAATAAATACTTTACATTATTTAATTCATAAATTTGAGACACACATATATAGGCTATTGAGCTCCTAAAAACTAGGATATGTCCTTATCATAACGCCTAACACAATCCCTATAATCACTCATTTTTATATGAGTGAGTAACAAATAATGTAACTTGTCACACAATTATATGACACATTAATATGAAATATCCAAAAATTCCTATCCTTAAGAATATAATGGTTCATAAACTAGGTGGATATTCCACACTAAACTTTACCAACATGGATCTTATATTTTTAGCTCAATGTAGTAATTTAAATACTATTATTATAATATTTTTTTTTTAAAACAAAGATATGAAGTGTTTTAATGGAAATTTCAGCCTAATGTAATAAATGGAAAGGTGTAAGACAACACAATGCACATAGAACACAAGATATGACCTGGAGAAATTTGATGTGGAAAAAAATTGAGTGGGTGAGTCAATCACACTCCCCTTTCCACTTTTTAATTCTCATCATGTACGAATTACTAGGCTACTTCTTAGCCTTGAAATGAAAAATATTTCCTTTCTCACCATCCAAATTTTACATACAAATGTTTCTCACTCTTACAATACCTCACAAATAATTCAAACATTGGAACAAACACTCATAGCTAGAAGAACAATGAGATAATATTATAAAAGACCAAAAATTTAAATTCTACTATGTGGATCCAAATTTAAGACCTCTTACTAATGTCTTTGTATTCCATAGAGCTCATGTTTTATGCCTTTATACCAAGGAACCCACCAAGAAGCTTAATCAAAGAGTTAAGAAGGAGAAGGAATGTAAGCAAAATTTCATATTCCCCTTTTTTACCATGGTGAAACTTCCACATGAAAACACTAATGGTTATCCAACCATTTCTTTTAGACACTAGCATTTACATAACCATCACCTACAAACACTAGGTATTACACAACTACCACCTACGTTTATTGATGGTTTCATCATCCTTGACACAACCCTTACATTTAAAGTCTAAAAACTTTTGACTTCACCACTCTTAGGATGTCTAAATCACCTTCATACTGATTCTACCATAAAAACTAATAAAAAGTGATGTTTTAAAATTAAGTGTTTTACATTAACATCTTAAAATCATGAATTACATAAATTAGGAATAGTTTAAACATCTATCAAACATAACTAGTACATTACAATCCAAATTTTTATCACACCTCCCCAATTTGAAGCTTTTTGTCCCCAAAATCCTTGAGAACTCAAAAGGTGAGGAATATATATCCTTGCTTCTTTTCTATCTATGGAGGTGCATCTACTGGAAAAATTCCTCCATCCTTGTGAAATTCAATTTTCACCTCTTTGTTCCCATTGTGTGGCCTATTTCATTCCATCAAATAAGGCTGAAGACTAAAAATAGATAAATGACAACATGGTTTTAATTTTTTCCCTTATTTAGTAGATATGCCTTACAAAGGCCTATACCAATCTATCCCTTTATATTTAAAAAGGATAAATACATCTTGACACTAGAATTTATCAAATTTTAACCTTGACCTATACTTGCCAAGGATATTGTATATTTCCCTTCATGGAGTGGATAATGTAGTCATTCCCATCCTTGACCAACTGATATCAATTTTCCCTTATATTGAAGACTACATCACACACATGCATGTAGGGGATGCCAAATACTAGGCCACAAACATCCTTTGATAATACATCCACAACAACATTGTTAATAAAATGTTCACTTATTGCAAACTTGACATTACATTACTGGGAAACCATTATCCATGTTTCTTGTTACACCCATCCTAGTGCATAAGGATTTGGATGATTATATACTTCCAAATCAATTATATCTACCAACTCTTCACTAATTAAGTTTTATTGAGAGTATAAATCAAAAAGAGCATTTACCTTTGTCTTATTAATCCAAACTTTGATATGGAAGATTTTATAAGGTTCACCTTTTTTACCATAATTTCCTAAAGATACCTTCCTTTGAAGGGAGGTAAAACACATCTTCTCTTCCCCATATTTTCAGTACCCATCCTCTTTTTCCAGAATCAAGGTCATAATTTTCTTCTTCCTCTTGTTCTTAAAGGGATGCAATTCTATATGCAACTTCTGACAATTTTCCTGAGTGTGACCATTACATCATAGTTCTCATAATGTTTCACACATTATTTATTAGATATATAAGTATCATTCAACACAAATTCCTTACCATTCAAATAGGGTGACACATCCTTGTCTTCATCCATCTCTAGATAGTGATCTTGAGAATAAGCCTCATCAAGATTCTTGGGCTTGGTAAGCAACACTAGCCTCTATAAGTGACAGTGCAATACCCCAACATACTTCATCAAGATGTCATGATCAAATGTGTCTTAACCCATTTTAACTACCATCATCTAAAACACACCATTATAATCCTACACACTTTGTCTTGGTTATTTACTAAGATGTTGTCAAATAATAGATATTCCCTCTTCATAGAAAATAGGATAGAATTTATTCTTAATCCAAACTTTAAACTCATCCCAC